>JABFPT010002176.1:0-10970 GCA_022817245.1 Nixonia krombeini
GTTTCCTAGTTACTACGTGCTGCGTACCCTTCCCTACATCCTTCCGTCCTACTCTGCCTCCTTCCTTCTTTATTTATTTCTTTTTATCGAGCCTCTCCCTCTTCTGCCAATCCTTTCTCTCACTTGCCTCCACCATACATATCCACCGTGGCTGCTACATATACGAAATGATTATATCAAAGAAACGTTTCGCTTTGCTTCTGCTTTTGCCTTTACCTTTGCCTGTACTTCAAAATGCCTGTACTTCAAAATTGTCGGTTCATCGTGTGCTGAGAAAATAATTGTCTTTTCGTTTACATCGTGTAATTTTGCCTTGAGCGATCTGACGTGTTACCGCGATATGTACACTGTTTACACATTTGTAATCCAATTTTGAACAGCATCGTCATTCCGTTGCACGCTTAAATACCGAGGACGCTGAACACACTGCTTCCTTTCGTCGCGTGATTCACTTGTCAGCTGTGTATCGGCATTTGTTTACAAATAGTAAGGAGGATGCGTTTGGTGTCGTTTCCCTCCTCTCTTCTTCAATTGACTTCTTCAATTACACATCACTCAATAAGTCTCCGATCTGCGAAGCCGTTTTTTCTTAATTTCTACACTCAACCGAACCAACAATGCCGCGTAATATTCGCTATTGACAGTTTTACTTTTCTCAAGATAGTCTATGAGCAAAATACCGTGCGCGTCCAAAAATACGAATGCCATAACCTTGCCAGCTGACTTTTAGATTTATGGTCGCTTTTGACGACTTTCACCGGCTACCGTGCACTCAGCTGACGATCTTTTTGATTCATGTATGTAGTAGTGGATTCATGTTTCATCGCCACATCACATCGTCATATACCGACGTAAAAAATCCTTTTTATCTCGCTTGAAGAGCTCCAAACAGAGCAAAGGCGGTACCCACTTCGAAAGCAACTTACGCATGCTCAAATTTTCGTGTAAAATGGTTCTAGCCAAAACTGAAATTTTGACGCGTATCGTTTGAAGGATGGTACTGTCTAGAAATCATGTGGGTCTGTCAACAGTGTTGCCGTATATGTGTCAAACGGAGACTTATCGAGTGATGTGTTATTTCGTGTTATTATTATTGCAGACTTGTCAGACAAATGCTTCCAGGTCTATGTCACTGTCCACGATAACCTTTGCAAGCAAATCCATACTTGCTTGTACAAGATACTGAGCGTGGTGAAAAAGTGATGTATTTGTTACAGAAGTGAGTGTGCTATTTTAGATTGAATCGAATATTTGATACTTTGCTACTTTATCCACTAGAGTAGATAGACACAACAACGTTGCACTCGTATGACTGCGACTGCTTTAAGACGGCGTATCAGTCTCGAAGGAAGGATTTGATGCTCGAACTACGTATGGCATATGTAATGCACGGTGCAACGACATTTCGTTTTTTGCTCCTTGAATTACATCAGAACGTAAGCCGAGTGGAAATTTGGTTACGGCTATTAGTCGTTCCGGTGACATGCCCGAAGTCCCGGGACTAGATACTCTCGTGTAATGTCTTCTTAACGCATGCTTGAAAAGCCCTTTTTCATCCGCAAAGCAGCATACGTATGCACTTGAATCAGCATTCAAACTAATTTTTTTGGCAGTTAATAGACGTTTTCCTGTACTGTATTAATTCTTGCAATGGATTAATTAGTAAATAGCCATAAAAAACTGACCTGTGCATAATAAATAAGCCCATGTTTACCAAAGAAGAAACTTTTATCCAGGCTCCATATTAAGTTTTGCTAATTGCCTATTCTTTTTTCTCACGTCAGGTGATGAAATCCAACTTGTAGGCGTGCTCACTACATCTGTGATGATTCGGTTCGAATAGATTTCCACACTAAGAAATTCCGTAAAAATACTTACGACTCGAGAATGATAGTCAATTCAAATATCGCACATTATCTTCATACGTTATAATAATGGTCGCCCGTCAAAGGAAATCCTCTAGACAAATACGATCGTCCAAACATATTTATTCGTTTAGTATTTGTAAAGTGTGCTAGCACATTCTGTTTGATATATCGTTAATTAGAGGCCTCTTATTTTTTCAATAATAATCATAATAATAACTACCATGGCACTAAAGATTTGGATTAATGGTAATGCGAAATAAGTGAATTGGATTGAATAACATTCAGTTGTGATGCGTAACGTCTAACGTTCTTTAGCAAGAAACGATTGAACGATCAATCAAACAAATTTGGGAAAGTATATCCCGCATCAGTTTGACTAACTATGATTGCATTATCCATCTTTCTTGTTAATCTCGTTAAGGATTATTGACGATATGCACGTTAGTGATCGATGGTTGCAAACTCATGATCATTTATGAGCCCTCATTAGGAATTTATGAATCGTGTTGCTCAGCATTCTACTGTTGTGTGTGTTTGCAGTTTAAAATAAAACACTTGTTCTATGCTACAGCTTTTATCATTACATCTGTAGGCCAGTACATAGCAACCGGTAGACACCGGTTTTCCAACCTTTAGCATACGCAAAAAGCTTGGCAAAGTAGAGAAGAGAGTAGGAGCGCGCGCGCGCGTATGAGAGAGAAGGTAAGAGCAAAATTTTCAAAATAACACGGGGAGAGACGTATGGCACGAAGAAGAAGGAGGATGAATATAATCGAGGTTAATCTCACCATCGGAACCCAAGGACGTTATTGTGACTTATTCCACAAGGATAAGTTTGGGAAGTCAGTGACTCTAGTGACGGCTGTATAACTCAATTCATCCTGTTTAAACAATTGAAAGAAGTATTAATCGTTTTTTACGCGGACAACACCGTGTTACAGCAGAATGCAGACCACTCACATTTACACCCGAAATATCCTTTCACTTGCTTCCAACTCAAATCGAATTGCGCAAATTCAAATAATAAAGAACAAGAAAAAAGAAAGGTAAAATTGAATTGCAAAATATTCCACTTTTGACTGCTATTTTAAATTGTGAAAATGTTATGCAAGAAAGTAATAATCTATTCCTGCGAAAGAGGAGCGAAACGCGGTAAAAAGTAAAACGAAGATCTTTTGTTAATATTGCAGAGGGATCGCGGTATCCACTGAAAGTAATCATCCGCCTTTTCTACATGTTGCGCCTCGTGTAATATACACCAGCGAATAAGAATACACATGTTTGTAGTCATACATGCGTACCGTGCTCAGTCTTTGATACATTCGTCACGACAAATCGCTCATGGTAGTCGAGTAAGCGTATATTATGTCAGCGTAAACTCTTTGCGCTTACGCGATGCAATATTATATATACTGACATTAATAGGTCGTCTGCTCGAGTTTTACGTCTCCACGTTTTTCATTATGGTTCCATGTTTCACATTTCGTTCGAAACGTTTTTCCATATTATATCACTTTCTACAAATCGCAGTACCAAGAATTTCGTCAAGCCGTGAAAAAAGTCACTTTTATTAATTGCGCTGACATTTTTTTTTAAAGGTAATGACCGTTCCTCACAACATTGCTCCACACATCACACGTGCATCGCTTCTGTTTCTTGTGCCATGTATGACTGCACAAAGAAACGATTTAATTTTCATTGTATAATTACATAAAATTACATTGGAATGCTCGACATTTGAATAAAACTTTTGATATCCACACGTGACAACGACATTTTACGTCTGAGAATATAAAAAATGTAAAGATAGAAAAAAGCAGGGAGAGGCGAGAAAAGCAGATTTTGCATCTGTTTGTTCTGCCAAGAAACTGAGAGCAGAAGGAGAGGAGTAAGAATCAATGGAAGAATGAAAGAGCGATTAAAAAAAGAATGTACCGGTTTGAGGCAAAATAAAGAAAAAGAAAGTGTCAAAAAGCGAGCGAAGAAAAACCGTGGCAAAAAGAAATAACGTGTTTTGGTTCCTTCCAGCTGGTACGAAGAAGAGGTCTTATTCTCGGTCGGATGTATCGGTCTGTTCGGTCAATGTCTCCACTCCTTCTCCCTCCAGTTCTCTCCTACGATACGGACGTCATACACATGCTGGCGCGTTCAAATACGTACACGCACGAAAGCGCGCGCGCGCGCCCCTGCCTTGTTCCAACCGACGTTCGTACTTCACCCCAACCAGGTCTTCATCCCCGCGTTGTATTTTACTTTCTGCTTTGGCCACGATCCGGCAAAAGTGTCGTTTCTTCCTAAATATTTCTAGTCGGGTATGAATTTTAACAAAGCTTACTGTAATTGTGAAGTACATTTTTGACAGGAAAATGAGGAAACGGAATAATTCCTAAATTGACAAGTTGTAATAAATTACAACAAATTGCGATTTGTTACTTTACATTTTGTTTTTAATGGAATAAAACGTCTCACTTGTCTTTCTGGTGCCTCAACAATTTATAAAAAGAAAGAAATGCCTTATAATTTAACTGCCGAATAGTTACATATTTGAGCATATTTGTTTATGTATTATCAATCGATCAGTTATTGCAGGGTGTAATTCTTTCATCACGTTCATTTATCCTGTCACAATCGTAACGAACTGAAGAAGTAATGTACAATTTAGAAATTGTTTTCTTTTTTTCATAAATATGTACTATGTCAAGTAAGAAAGACAATGTCAGTGTCGTTATTTAACGGCTACTGAGAAAAGTATCAGCAATTGTTGAATGCATATGTATGAAATATTTTTAAATGATAAGAATGTTAAACATAATATACCTTTCTTTACATTGTCTGTGTTATTTTATAAAGATACGGAAGAGAAATTTGCAAGTAATTTCAATCGCATAATATTTTCTTCAACCAATTAAATCTAAATTAATCTTCGCTTTATCATGATTATTTCTTTTCACAAGATGTATCATTACGCGAAGTGAAGTAAATGATTTTTTACGTATAAACACGTGTGTTTTCTTTGCAGAGTGCAATAAAGTTAGCTGGTAAAAGCAATATCAAGAAGCTTCATTCGTTGTTATCGATAGCGGATGAGAAGCCGAAGGTGGACACTGGACAAAATAATCTTCATAACAACGAGCATCACATCAAGAATCACTTTAAGCATAACCATTATACAAACAATACCATACTGGCACCCTCGACACTTAACCAGGTAAAATATATGAAAATATTCAAAGTATAGTGTAATTTGCATAATAAGTTGAAGTAGTGTACAAACCGGTAGTACTTAAATAAAGATATATTTGGACGTAAAACTTTTCATTTATGTTTGTTTACATAATACGTCACATGAATTATAATCTTGCTTTTAACAGATAAGTCATACGCGAAATTCAGCGTGTAATTATTAATGTATCTGTATAATTAATCACAACAACACAAGAGCATAAATGTGCAGATTAGTGCATTCAACAAGGTGTGTTATGTTGATGTACGCATAAGTTTACTTTTCATTTGATTTCGTTGGCATTTAACTTTACTTGTGATCGACCGGTAATAAGTAACAAGGTTTGTAACTAATTTTCGTCGTTAATTTTCACTCACTAGATTGTTAGCGGGGAATTTTCCAAATATAAAGTCTCCTTTAACACGTTCGTAATAAATGAGTAGAAGGAAAGAATGATATGAAAAGTGATAAAAAATACGTTTCAATTTTAACACGTTGACTGCCACGCGTCTCCTACGAAATCACCTTCAAGCCGTTTTTGTATACCTTTTATAACAATTCAAGAGGTTTCTTAGGTTCTGTGAAACATCTTTCCAAATACATACGAAGATCCTTCGTGAGTAGTGAAATAAGCGTCACCCGAATGCGAGTGACGCGGCCCGACGGGAAGTTTTACTGTCACCCGAATATAGGTGATGCGGCAGTCAACGCGTTAACAGTTTACAAAACATTCTTGTTAATTTGGCCTTGCAAAAAAGTTATGAAACAAATATTACTGCAACAATCGAAATGGCGAAGTTAATCATTAACATTATACATCTGAATATTATATCATGAAATATACAGAAAAAGAAAGGTGTCAAACTATGATACTTTCATATCGTGTATAATTCACCTATTAAATAATTACTGTATTCCCCAAATATTCCATAAGCTGTAATTTCTTTTCAACCGTAGAAGGATACATTAAGTTTTAAAGGTACAAGTAGTATAGTGTCGATAATTACCAAATAATATTAAAATTCATTAATGTGTTAAAGTTAGTTTATGTTTTTGTTTAATAAAAAAGAGGTAAATGATGCATTTACTGAGTATTTTTATTACTTTCTTTAATTACCTCTGTTTATGCAAGAATAAGAATAATACTGACTGAGCGTTTATTGTAGGGCCTAGACGCAGGAACAAGCGATGATAGTGGAAGAGCGTCCGAACAATTGCATGGTTCTGGTATACCTAGGGATAGCCAAGATGCTGACAGTTCTAGGGACCATCTCAGCGATGTTAGTTTCCTTTTTGTATAAACATTCATAAACAATATTACAAATTGTTGAGTTACTAAAAAGTACAATTCCTTTAAAAACTAAATATTCCGTAGAAATAGCAAATACTTTCTATTACAAATAAATGTGATCTTCTGTTGCTGTACATACTTAAATTTAGTTTACTTAATTTTGTATAATTTACTTTGATATAGCACGTTATACTTTTCTTTCAAATTGACATTTGTTTTTTGTTTACCTTTCTTAAAAATCAATATAATCTGCGTTACTAGAACATTTGTCTAATCGTTCACTGATTCCCACCAAGTAAACATAATTCGAATTTACAGAAGTATATTGTTAATATCTGCAAAGAGCATAAAATGTTCATTTTTCACCCTTTTTTATTTTTTATTAAGAGATAGAAATACGTTTTTTAAGTTTTGCCACTATTATTTATTACAAAATAAAAGTGATATAAGAAATATGTAAATCTTTCGTTGTACACAAGTCGAACGAATAATCTAGAGCAAGTAACACTATACTGTGCTAGATTGTACTGAACTATTTTTATTACTAATGTAACTTTTACATTATTTGTTACAGGCTAGCAGTCATTGTAGCTCTGGTAAAGGTTATATCGTAAGTATTCTTAGTATACGTAATATGTATATAATATACATAATAACAAATAAATAACATGTAATTCTGATTCATATTTAACAAATCGATAATTATTGTCGAATTTTACATTGTTTCAGTGTGATAGTGAAGGAGAAGATGATAAGGTGCGTATAACTGATATCTAATCAGATATAATAAGTGTATATAAACGTTACCTCACATTTCTAAATGAGTTCTAATCGACATTTCTTTTCAGGGTTCAGATGCTGAATCAGTACTTTTTGAATCTTCTACCCCACCACCTCCTGCTCGTAAATGTATGTGTAAATGTTATTTGCTTAAAATCTTTTTGTTTCCTTTTACTTGAAAGAATATCTTGCGTTTCATAAAAATAATGACGTTTGTCATAAATTATGACAACATGATTTTCTACTCTTATTATAATCCTTTTTTCTTTTTCTCTCCTTTTTTTTTATAGACGAGTTGCCATCTTCGTCACCGCATGTGCTGCCACCAGCAAATGGGGCAGGAGGATCACCTCCCGATACTGGGGGACAAATTTCGAATCCCGCCACAGATGCTCCAGCGCCTATTGCACCTCCAGTATCTGTGTCGGCTCCAGTTCCAACAGCACCCAGTCCTCCGAGCCCCACGTTACCTCCACACATATCTCAACCACCTGTGAGCACTCAGAAGATCCGAAGTTTTTACTTGTATTTATTTCTCATATTGAAATAAATTTTGTTAGTTAACGTAGTGTAGTAAATAATAATTAAACACGAGGTATTCTAATAACAAATAATATATGTATTACAGATAACTAGTCCACTGGCAGCGAATCCTCGTGCAATAGCTCCGCAACAACGAGTAGCTTCACCTGCTCTACCACCACCTTCGTTGTCTCAGCAACCGCATACCACGATACCAGCATTACATTCTCCAAACGTGCCACATGTTTCATCCAGCCACACAACTAGTCCTGCAGTAGCAAGCTTGGGTGTTACTCCAGCAGCACCATCTAATGGCGCAACTACTACGAGCTATCCTTCTCCTTTACCCGTGGCCGCATATCCTCAATCGCAGCCTTCCTATCCTCTTTACACTCCTTATACTGCCCTCAACCATAACCCTTATCTTCCTTCAGCAGTACCTTCACCCTCACATTCAACTTCTTCGCGTACTGATTTGGTATGTTTTGACATTTTTATACTAAATGTGAAATTTAATGTCCTACATCTATTAAATAATCGTCAATATTTCATTTATCGCGATAAATAACTTTACTGTGTACAACATACATGTATGAAAATATAACGTTTCACTATTAATGAGTTTTAAATTTTTACAAAGTAACTTAAATCTTTTTTTCTTTATTATTAACCTGTCTGCAAAAAACAATTTCATCTATTTTCTTCATTAATCTAATAAATTTTTGTAATTTTTTGCAGAGAGGAAGTAGAACTTCTCCATGTACGAATATAAGTAGTAAGCAAATAATAGGAAATAATGTCACAAACCATAATAATACTCCACTTAGTGCAGCGACGACAACCTGTGTATCTACAATAACGAACACAGTCACTACGGCAAATACAATAATACACAGGGATGTTGTTACATGTAGTTTAGTTGGAAGGAATAGTAACAATTCACCTCGTGGACATAGTCCGAATCGTGAGCGAGACAGTTATAGGTACGTTGCTTCAAAGTTTTTTATCTTAACCCCTTATCGTACGTGCTAAGTCCCGATGGCATGGGCCACAATCAACATAAAGTCGATCGCGCGTCGAGCTTTATAGCTATTTGGTCTTGTGCTTGAACTTTTGCAAATATCGTATGCGCCTTATGATATCTACATTTCAGCGCAACGAGAAAAAAAATTAAATAATAAATACGTTTCGACATAACTAATACAAATAGCGAGCATGACTGAACAGCGAGGCTGACTCGTGTTAATAATTACATTTGTACCAAACGATGTACCACTAGTTAGACTTCTGTTGTTTGTTTGATTCGATCGACGTACAACAAGTTACACAAGTTACATCCAAATGTTTTACCATGAGTCTCACTCGTTGATATAGATTAACTGGTTCACTTCCTTACACATTAAGAAAGTTTTCATATCAGATTATTGTAAATTAAATAATTTATTATTGGCGATGTTTGTAACTGATTTACGCAGTTATATTTTCTGTGTAAGTATTTACCTACGAAATAATTGTTGTTGTAGCAGCAACGTGAGCAGTTTAAGTCGAGGCAGTATTACGCCTGTAAGTGTGCCAAATACATCATCCCCAGCCAATTCTAGTCTACCTGCATATTCTAAAGCACAAGGGTGGATAGTGTAAGATTCACATTATTTCCTTAATTATTATATATCCATACAAAATCTCATTCTCGTAATCCAAATAACTTTTGCTTTATAGAGTAATTGATTGTTTTAATGAATTATTTAAATTTGTAAATGCTATAAATTTAAGTATGAAACACTTCAAAATGACAATAAAATTGTTAATAACCATAACTGCATGAGCTGATGAGTGGTTAATATCGCATTATAATACAATATTTATTTATTACATTTCTTGTTTTATATAATTACATATATATTATTGAATTATTATACATGTAACCTTTATTGGAGTAATTTAAAAGAATTAATGCCGTAAGTTATACAGTAATTACAATAATGTACAAATTAAGTATATATGTTTTTTTTGACTAACGTTATTGCCTTCAAATGTAGTGAAACAACATTATCGGCGGGTACATCTTTTATTAGGGAATTGGTTTCTAATAAACTATCAATTGCTGAAGTATGGAACAAGGTACTTTTACATTTTCATACTTTTTTATGCAGTAGTAGTGCGGCATCTCAATTGTCACCAGCAACAGCGACTTCGATGCCGAGGCCAACTCCCCCGACAGTTCCACCAGCATTGAATTTACATACTTTTCCACCGCCTATGTTCGCGACACCATTGCCGCCTACTGTATCAAGTGCAAGTCCACATACGTCATTATCATCTTTACCTCCACCGACTTCAAATCCAAATCCATTTTCAGCTGAATCGCTCTTCCAAACAAGTAAGATATAAATTACAAAGTATTATAATAGTTGATCAGCAGTGTTTTATATCATAATTATTTTTAATTCTTTTCTAAAAACATAATTTTTAATCATGAAATTATGTAAAAGTATATAGTATTAATTAGATGAAGGAGTGACACATGTTACAGGTCAAGCGGATTTATTGAGGCGAGATTTAGATACGAGATTTTTAGCATCTCAGGATAGAAATGTTGGTGTTGCTGTTGGAAATTTGGCACCACCGCCTCCTCCACCACCACCGTATCTTCGAACGGAAATGCACCATCACCAACATCAACATACTCATGTACATCAACATACAACGCCATTACTTCCACCGCCTGCTGCAACAACACTTTTTCCTCCTCAAATAGTACGTACATATGCTTCCAATATTAAGACAGCAAAATTCTTTTGTGTCATATATGTAGAAATATATAATAATTGCAGAAATACTAATCACAGTTATGTTCATTTGTACAGTATAAGGACATTCCAAAGTTAGGTGTAGTTGATTCACCATTTTTTCGCGGGAATGTCAATTTATCAAGTTATTCTGGTTTCAACGCTGGCCTTTTACATCCTGGAATTGGCCCTCCTTCGACACCGTTCGTTTCTCCAAATCATCTCACATCTTTTGCACCAAAGGTTATTTCAGTTCTACAATTATTTATTATTACTTGTTTTATTCGATAATTGTCAATATACAGGCATTACATAATATTTTTCAAAAAAAATTACTTTAAACCTGTTAATTTTCAATACTTGAAAAAAATGAACAAAAAGTACAATTTGAACAAACGTTTAAAAATATGGAATATTTCGTAGTAAGAAAGTAATGGTGTGATGATAATTATGCAGAAAACTGGAAAGTGGAATGCTATGCATGTCCGAATAGCGTG
>JABFPT010002178.1:5224-17487 GCA_022817245.1 Nixonia krombeini
AGAACTGGTTGAATTAATACCTGGACTCCGGATCATGTTTCTACCAAGACTCTTGAAACCAATTTATTTATTTTCTGATATTGCAATTGAGACATCTTCATGAGGACTCTACTAAATTGCTACTACATTCTACAGGAAATCTCAACAAACTTTAGTAAAAGGTGATCAACCGTGATTTGGCGTTCCTAGGATGTTGGGGAAAAATATAAAGATAACTTGGAACAATTCATCAAGTATAAAAAAGAAATACAAGTCCTTTAATTCTACAACAAGTTTCCATCTTTCGGATGAAAGCAAGTTTAATAACGATCTACAGAGACGAGCATATTGAATCTGCCGTTCCGATACGTCTGAAGATCAATTCATTAAACCGCGGTGAATCACGTTGAAGGTAAACGAATGCTGAGAAAACTGAAATGGAGGGAAAGAGTGAAAACCGTCAGGAAATGTAGTATCCGAGATGTATTAATAATTTCTTCCAGTTTCTTCCGTCTGTTTTTAATTAATTACCTGAAGTCTCTTTAAACATCGGCGGCAAACAGGTGAAATTAAATTAGAACCCGGGTACATAACGCCGGTAGCTAATTTACGATGGGGAGAGATTACAGTCTTTAATGCGTACTCAGGCGATGCTCGAATTCCACAGTAAACTCGTTCCGTTTTTCTTGCATTTGCCCACATTCCGTCCCTTCGTGCTCTCGAGCCTTCTGCCTCGGCCTTATCATGCTTGTCTTACTCCACCTTATTGTCTATTTTCTCATTTTCCCACTGGGGGGATGCTATTTGCTTCCGGAGTCCGGCACTTTTTACATATACGTTTCCTTCCCTCGCTGGCAACGGCGTCTTGTAAAACTGGAAACACTCAGAGACATTTGTTTCATTTCTAGAAAATATAAATAGAAGTTTAATTGCTTCGGACTAGTTTATGGCGGAGGGGAGTCTTACATTCCCCGGCAATTGCGGGTAGAGCATATTTACATTACAAGAGGAGGGCATTTAGTATGCTCGTTTCATCCATAACAAATGGTTCAGTTCATCCACCATAGCGCCGCTGTAATCTGAGTGAGAAAAAAGATCCCTCGCGGCAAATATCTTAACGCTGCTGAGTTTCAGAACGCGGTTCTTTTGGCAAAAGTGCAATTAGTGCTTCCCTGCTCATTTCCCTCTCAGCGAAGCTCAGCCAAGACGTTTTCTCTTTCGGGAGGATTCGTACTTCCAGCTCGCCTGTCGGGGAAAGCTTCGCCAGTCTCGCTCGAAATTCGGAGCCGACCTGAGGGGACTTGAAATTTGTCTGAGATGAAGTGAAAGGAACTCAAATAGGTTGGCAGGCGAATTTATTAAGTTACGGTATGAGATTTGTGAGGACTCTCGAGAATATTAACATGAAAATTCCGAGGCAGGAGTGAATGCGAGCGCGATGCTCCTCTGGAAGAGAGCGGGTGTTTCCAATAAACTTCTGGCGCAAGATCTTGTCCTTAACCTATTTAGCTTTGCTTTTCAGCACGACGACAAATCACCGACTGATATGCAAATCGCTCGCCAGCAGCATTTCGCAGACGCGAAGGCAGCCGGATTCTTGGCACGGTCGCGGCTCTGTCTTCGGAAGGGTGCCAGGGTCAGCAGCGACACGCGACCCAGCAACGCTTACGCAACGGATCGGCTATTGATACCCGAACAGCGTCGAAATAAAACACGCCCGTTTCTTCCACCCCTGGCCGTCTTTGAGTCGATGCTGGTGCCAGAGGGAGCAAACTCCACGACTTTTTTATATACACTTTTTAACATCTCTCAGTTTCGTTTGCTCTTCCCGCACCGTTCAATCTAGCGTTATTCGCTTCCGCTTCTACCGCATTTTCCAGATTCTCCTGGCCTTTGATCTCCGTTATTCACCAGCCGGCAACTCGTGCCTCTCTCAGACAGTCCCTATCAATTTATTCCCGTGAGCAAACACGCTTTAAGGCCAGTTGAAAAAGTCCGCGTCCGCTGATAAATTCGACGGCATTTTGTCGCGAAATGCATGATACATGACGCCACGGGAAGTAATATAACTTTCCCAGGAGACACGGCAAACTTTTTCCGCCTCTGTCGCGTTCGAATGACAACGAGCCCTTTGTCGGCGGCGGACAATGAAGTCCGCAGGCCTGATTGGAGGTCCTCGCAAGAGAAACTCGCTTGACTCACTAATCTCCGACTCTTCATCCGGCTCATTGTAACGCATCGCTCGGACAACGGGACGAATCTCATTCCGGCCGCGGCCGACCCGCCGCCGGATAACTTTTTTAAATGGGTTACGCGTGCGTCGCGCTCGGACACTTTTTGTCCCCGAATTTGTCTTCGCGCTATTCACCGTGATGAATGCGAACCAACTTCCCCTATGGAGGATTACTTGCACGTAGCCGCAGTGTGACTTTTTCGCTAATTAACCACCACACGGTGAAGTGAAACGTCAAAAAGTGGCAGTATTTTCTTCAGTAATTTTGGACTCAGTCACTGAATCATTTCCAGACCACGTTTTAAACACTGAACTTGAGATCTCAGCTGAATAAAATATACATCACTACGTTCAAACATATGTTATGTTAAATTATTCATTGAGTATTGATTAGGAGCAGGGTATTTTTCCGAAAGTCTTCATTCTGGATTGCTGGGGTGAAGCGTGAGAAGGCCGCGGATAAGCGCTGAGTCTGCACTGGATGCAAAGCAGCTGCCCTAAACGGAGCGACGAAATCTCGGTGACGTAGCGGATTATGGCTATTCTTTTCGCGTGAACTCGGCGTAGACAAGGTGGCTGAGCCAGCGCTATCTCCATTGATGGAAAACTTATCGAGCGGGAGTTTTAAGAACTACAAGCTGGATCAAATCGTCTTCCCGCGGTCGGGTGGCAAAGCCGTTCATCGTTTGTCACGGCGGTTCGGTTCCGAAAGTACCGAAAACGTCGTTGGGATGAAAATAAGGGAGATTTCATTACGTTACGTTAAATTAGACAAAGGTTCTACCTCGTTTAACGCAGAGCAATGAAATGGATATAACACTAAAGTTTAATAGATCGTCAGACGTTTGGCGGAAGCAAATGTAAATGGGCTGAAACAAGTGGAAATTGATGCTTAATAGTAACATATGAAAAATGTATGTATGCAACGTATGAAATGTTATACGTAATATGACGAGTATTACTTGATATACGTTGACATTGGAGTTGAAAAAGAATTGCATAATTGTTTTTTGCAGAAATTAGTAAGAATTTTTTTATTGTACGTGCGTGAGAAGAAGCTGGTACGTGATTAATAGTTTATTACAAAATTGAGAGAAAATGTTAATGATTGAGTGTACCAGAGTAATCTGTAAGTAATCTGTGAAGCTTTTAATTTAAGTGACAAAGAATTACGTATGATGAAATACATTGTGGTACACGTTGGAGGAGAATGAGTATACAGAAAACAGATATAAACGTAACCGAGGGTTTGATACAATATGTATAAGCATAGACATGAACATAGCGAAAGAAGTGAATGTAAACGTGGAAATAGATACAGGTATTAATAAATTGTCGCTGAACTTCTGTTCATAGGAACACAGAAAGATACAGAAGCGGAAATAAACATGGACTTAAATAGAACAGAATAAGCGTAAGCTTTCACAGTCATGGACACAGCGCAGAAGTAGACGTATAAACATACTCAGAAACATAGATACAAACATAGACGTAAACATAAATCATCACGTATATAAGTACCTCGATAACGATACCACTAACACCAAATGATCTGATTCTTCGCTGCATCATTGTACTACCCTACTTCAAGTCCGTATTTGTCTTCGCAATTAGCAAAGTTTACCCGCCAAGTAATCAGAATGTGATTACAGCGCGATTCGTCCCGTTTGATCAACCGGAGGGTTTAAGATACCGCGCGACTGTGTCAGCGGAACGCGGCATAATTAACAAAATGCAAATGTACTATTCGACGATGTGATTGCCGTGTTTGTCCCTGGACGCGTCAGATTGATCCTCCCGTGGATACGGCTCGAGACGAGCAGCAGCGCGATCCCTGTGATTCACGGGAACCGGTGGCTCGTCGCCGACTCGTCATGCAAATCGCGGCGACTGCCTCGGAACGATTGCGACGCGTAATCAACGTCGACGTGTGCGACGCGTATGCTGCTACTCCTGCGGGCCCAATTTCCCGATCAAATGTTGCGCTTTCGAAGTTTCGGTACAGTGTATGTGAGAAAAAAACATTCGCATATAAATTGCGTATAAATGAATCCGGGGTGTTTTTAACCCCTCTCGATTTTTATTCACTTCCGGGGTTAATTTATCGTATGTTATAATTTCATTATAAAACAGCGTCAGTTTATAATAATTGTGGAATCTAAGTGTACCCTTTATGGAAAATTGGGATCCACTTCCCAGAAGTGGATTTCCAAGTGGAAGACTAAAGTAATCGTAATTTGAATTGGATTCTTACGATTATGTTTGTTAACATTCTTTTTCGTAATGTATGAAATAGTAAAATTTACATCTCGTTATTTTTTACATCTCGATTTTGAATCCTGACGATGTTTCAATCGAAAAACTTTGTCTCGGACGACTGAATACTTTTGTTCGCCGTCAGGCAAACGTACGTTGAGGACGCCGGCCATAAATCACTTATTAAACAAGGATATCATACCGATATGAAATTTATCGTCACTTTGGCGCAGCAGCATTATGGGATTTCGTTCGCGCCGCCTGCCGAACTCGCGTACATTCGCGTTGCCTAATATTCATAGGATATTGATCAAGTCCACAGCGGCAGATCCGGATGACGTTGAATCTCAAACCGCTCGTAAACAAGTTTGTTGCATCGATTTCCCGAAGTTGCGCGCTGGAGGATAATTTGCGTAGAGGAAAAGAAGGGAAAAAAGTCAAGAGCCGAACTCATTTAAAATGTTAATTTGTTTGCGAATGAAAATGGCCGCAGCGAGCGGAACAAGGAGGGACAGCTTTATACAGTATTTTATGGGAGGTTGGGCTTTACGGAAGATGATCGTTCCGACAACTGTCACGCGTGAGTAGGAGCATTTTCGACAGCCCGGCCGAGCAGGACTCGAAGTTCGGAGTCAAGGACCGATGATAATCGTTCGAAACTCACTTCGCGACTGCGAGTTTATAATGAAACTGTCATCGGCGTTCACCTTTGAGCTTGTCGTAGTGGCACAATTTGCTATTTAACGCATCGTCAGCCTCGCTATTGCTTACTGTGTTATTACCTTCTGAAGTTAACACACCTTTCTTCGGAAATCAAAAAATTCATTCTTCTTCTGTTCCTTTTTTCACAATATCTCCACGTCTAATCGCGGGAGGGGTCAATATATGGGTATATTCTTGATGTCCGCGACGAGATCTATCCATTGGTATAAATATCAAAGCTGACAGACGAAGTTGATTTTTCGTCATTTTTCCAAAACTCAAACTAACGGTGCTGTAAACGTAATTAAAACTTGTGTTACTGGTCGACATCGATGTGCTATGGCTTGTTGGATTCGTCTTGATGCGCGGAATAAAATGGTGTTTTGTGCATTTTGAAATTCCTAAATGGAGAAAAGTTATAGGGCTAAAACTTTGAAATTCGGTAGATAATCACAGCCCATCAAATTTGCTTTTTTTCTTAATAACTCCACTCCTAATGGTGGTAGGGGTCAATATGTGGGTATATTCTTGATGTACGCGACGAGATCTATCTGATGGTGTATAAGACAATGTCGAAAGCCAAAAAAAATTTTTCGACAAAAATTGAAGGGGTACCCCTTTGGAAAAATGTCGAAAAATCAACTTCGGCTTTCGGCATTGATATATACACCAATGGATAGATCTCGTCGCGTACATCAAGAATATACCCATATGTTGACCCCTCCCACCAATAGCAGAGGAGATAATGAAGAAAAAAAGGAAATTTGGTGGGGATGAAAATGAAACTGTTGGAACCTTAACTGCGACTGAAAGTCGTCTTATTGGTTCACACCGACTTTCTTTAGCTCGCTGGATAGGTCTCAATGTCCCGAATAAGATGGTGCATTGCTCATTTTCATAATCATAAAAGACGAAAAGTTACAGCGTGTAAACTGAGAAACTCCGCAGATCACGCCACAACCACATAATTTTTCTCTTTTTTTTCGAATATCTCTGCTCCTAATGATTGGAGGGGCCAACATGGGGGGTGATTCTTGATGTACACGGCGAGATCTATCTATTGATATGCATCTCAAAGCCGAAAGCCGAAGTTGATTTTTCGAGAAAAATTGAAGCATCTGCATTAATTTATTACACTTATTTACACAAAATTCAATTTTTCTATTGAAAAATATTTTTTTACTTCTGTTTATAAATCTGTAGCTTATAAACCTCTGATTATAGACTGATTCTCATGCCAAGTGCAATTCCTAAATTGTTTGCGTGCTATGAACAATCGCATCCAGCCTATAATTGAATTTGCCTTTATACCAATTCAATACAGCTTTATAGGACGTGGGTAGGAATATTCAGTTGTATGCCTTCTATTTGTTATATCACTCGAACTGTAAAAGATTGGAGCGCATTTGGCATCATTTATATTTGAAAAATATAAAACTAGTGTGTATAAGGTGTGTGGTAGAATTTTTATGCGAAATTATTCCCGACGAAGTTGCTCGAAAATTATTTTGAGTACTAAAAAAATCAGGTTACTGAAATTCATATTTATGGCAGGTTTTGATTTTAGTTGATAAACTTTATTAGATTATTCTTTCGATGTCTGTTTTAAAAACCGATGCTATTAACCAAATTATTGGTTTATTGATTAATAAATCTTGAAAACTGCATGATCTGTCAATAAAGAACTAAGTGAATTACTAAAGTATTTTGCTTTTAATTTATAACGATAGAGAATAAAAGAAGACGCAGGTGATAATTTTAGAAGATTAGAATTTAGAAGAACAAAATAAGGAAAAGCCACTTCTTAAATTATAGAACTAAAGCGGAAGCCAAGATTTGCCAAACTCTTAATTAGCCTCGTAGAACGCTTCTCAGAAGCGTTTAATTAGCGTCGTAAATGTCTGCTATTCTATATCATTATAATCCATGATAAACTGTTAATTAATTAATTACCTGTGTAGAAAATGACGGTCGGCACGACACCGGGCCAGCATCGACACACCACCAATATTTATATAGTTAGGTGCACATTCCCCAAAGGCTTGTTACTAAATAATTATTTATCGAAAGAACACCAGGAATAATTACAAATTAAAATGTAATTAATTTTTGATCAACGCGCTTGGAATAACTATTATTCCACGCTCTGTAAACATAATTCACGTGCTTGCAGAAATAACTTTAACACATTAAAACGCCATATAAGCGAACAATTAAATCAATTAAGCAAAATTATTTTGTTTGTGATATTAATTGCGCTTGTGTTTGCACACCCGTGTAATGATAATTGAATAAGTATCACTACGGTATTAATATTATATCGCTAGTAAAAAAAAAACTCTGCTTGCTTTGCGGAAACGCAAAGTACAATCAAATGAAAAACAGTTTTGTACACCGAGAAACATATTTTAACTTTTACATATTTCAACTGTTTCGCGTACTCGGTGAAATCGAAACAAAATGTTCTGACGCGGTTCAACCGAAATAAATGAAGAGCATAATGAAAAAAACAGCCAGCGAAGTGTATATTTTCGAATTATTTTGTTAAAATGTCCGTTTTTAAATATACAACGTGTATTTAAATATACACGGTATATTTAATGTACATATACGTGTAACGTAATTTTCTCATCTCGAGTGTACGTTTGCTATTTAATTCATTTCCACCGAGGGTACCGAGTAGGATGTTTTCATCTGCGGCTGACTTTAAGTAAGCTCGCGTTTGTCTGGATTTACAGTGAGTTGGGCACCAGCCTTTTCTTGACTCCCAAATCTCGGCGTCGTTGATCACACGAGACTTCTCTCGGAGTCAGCTGTCCCGAACAGATAAAGTGATACTTACAGACTAGTAGTTATCGGCCTTCATGCTGACTGTGCATCTCTAGCAATAGAAAAAAGAAACCACAGTCTGGTCGCGCTTGCCAGGCCGGGAGATTCCGGCTCTTAACGTCCGCGCGGTCAGCTGAGAGCGAGAGACATGCTTCTCGGTGCGTTTTACGCTTTTGGCGAATGCAACCGAGTAGAGATGAATTTTCTGGTTCCTAATTAGGAAGAGGAGGTTGTGAAACGGAGCGGTAGACATGATCAGTATAATATAGGTTAGGTCAGGTTGAGTTGGGTTCATAAAAATAACAAGATTCTTCGTACTTGGAAGCGGAAGAAATCTTCGCGTGTCATAACAAATGACAGCTGATAAATAATTTCCGTCATGCGGGCCTTTTATTTACCGCGCATTACGATTATTCGTCCTTTCGCTGGAACCGTACGGCCGCATTGTGCGGGTTTATAAGAGGGAAACAAATGTTCGAAGTAAATGAAGGCAGTCTCGCAAATGGAAATCTCGCTCCACATTTCTGCCGGGAGTCGCGGTGCCGCGCCTAGTTAATTAACGCGAATTAGAAAGAGAAGAATTAGTCGGTTATACGCGTGCGTTAGTATATTAATTAGAGCAGCCTTTGCGAAAAATACCGTGCGTTTGTACGGCGTGTAACACGATTAAGCGAATATCGAGCGGGGGGGGGGACGTGAGGTAATTCGGTTAATTGTGTTCGCACTCTTCTGCAGATTTACAATGCACCTTTTTTCGCACTGTTCAGAGAAAAGAATAATGTAATAAACAATGAGGGGAGTCGGTGGTGAGGAAAGCGTTTCCGCTTTTGGTTGGCTGCACGGCTGATAAGCAATTCGTTTAATTAACCATTTTTATATCACTGGTTGTGTAATTTTTGTCGGCGCAACTATTCACAGTGCGAGACAAAAGGTGCCATTGGTTTCACGCTGATTAAAAGCCGCATCCCGCACGTAATAGCTGTTTTACGTATGTGTATGTGTGTGTGTGCGTATTTAGATGTACAAGCAAATTCTTTTGATAGGACCCCTGTTACTATCCCCCCCCCTCCCCCAATGTTCATACAACGGAATATCGCGGCCGCAGCGTTTCTGTGGGAAAAACGAGAGCAACCGATTTGAACTTACGCTCTCTTTTTCGCCGCTTTTTAATCCTCCGCTCTTCTTATTTATCTTTCCAATCGCATACTTCCATTAGTCTGTTTGGCCAATTTTAATTACCGGATTTCTGAAAAAAAAGAGGATTAACAAGTTGAAAATTATTTCCTTTGCCTGTATCGATTTTACAGGGAGGGGGGACAACTGCATTTCGGGAAATTAAATTCAAATAACAAAGAAATGTTCCGTATTGTTTCTTTCCTTTTTTGCAATTTCTCGGTACTCTTCCCTCAAGCGATAATGTAACGGATTTCCTACTACAGTTCGCCGAAATTACCCGAAAGTAGCCGGGCGAAAACAAATCAATTTGTCCGCGGAATCAATTGCGAAGGGCCGGGGAAGAAGGTTTGAGGGGCATCTTGGAATTCCAGCGGGACGCGTACGCAGCTCTGGAGAATTTCGCGCGGATCGAAACTGACGGCCTGATGCAGAGAAAGAGATCGCTGGTGAGAACGGCAAGTTTTCCGGCCGGCATACAAATCAGACGTTCCTACGTTTCATTTTACCCGTCGATATAGACTTAACATATTTATGATGCATCCCGGCGCACACCCTCGAGATACGTGCGCGCGAGAATTTGTCCAGGCACAAAGCGCGATGTATCGCCTGGGTGTGATTCGCCGAGTAAATGTTTGACTTGCCAACATATTGTTCCCATCACTTTAAAAGTGCCCGATACTTTTGCCGTTATTTCACATCGCTGCTCTGCTATATCTCGAATCGATGTTGGCAAACTTTGCACAGGAACCAACACCAGACGAATTAAATAAATGGAACTGAAACGAAAACTGTCCGCTTTTCTTTCATTTACTGGTGTAAAAGTAGACCCCAATTTTACTGGGTTTACTCGTCGTGTGTCATTGGTACTCCTCCCCACTTCTCCTCCCCCCCTCCCACTTAACTTATGGTAGGATAATCTGTGTATCATACTCGTGTATGATTATTCATACACGGGAAATTGAATGTTTACGTTCTCATTACACGCGTTGGCCCTTAATTACCCCGCGGTGCTCGCCAAAGTGTTTCCTAGCGAAAAAGCAAGATTTGCGGAACAAAATGTGTACACGATACACACGCGGAAGCATTTGTTTGAATTTCCTACCGAAACTCGAATTCTCGTTTGTTTTCGGCTATTGAGGGCTCCTGTTTAATGTTAAAAGGGATTGTTTGCGTCGAACGTTTTTACCGTTGCGAAAAAAGTTCACCTGGGGCTTGGGAACCGAAGCATTGAATTGAAGTTCGCGTGGCCGCATGCATGTACATATATGTTTACACACACTATATGTATACATAACTTGTAATGTTACTCATTATAACGACACGTAATTAGTGTATTCTTTTTTTCCGTCGTTTCAGGTGAGTGCATCGACATCTCACAACAAATGGGGATCTTGACGGTGGCTTTTAAAAGAAGAGGCTATAGTGCAGGTATATTAATACATTAAAGTGTTAGTACGTACGTACAGATTTAATTATGTTTAGGTACATTTCAAATGAAACTTGCTCATTTTCACGAAAAAGTTATTTCAGTCTTAAACTGAAATGTATCCACCTTGTGGTTTGACTTCATTTCTCATAGTAGATATTGTAGGCCAAGATCTGACTCACTGACAAGTTGCCGCAGCGTCATTTGCTTACACGCTATTTTCAGGTGGTACATCTTTTATGCCACGTATCTATATTGCACTTTCAGTAATCTAGTAAGTGTTCCATCACCTGAACATAGCGAGTAAGTAAATGACACCGTAGTAATTTGCCAGTGACTCTATTATCCGGTACCCATCAATTACTCACATTTTCTGATTCAGTTTACATATCCATCTATTTATAGCCTAATGCGCTAACCTTTTGTAAATTACATATAAACAAATGGATTGATTACAATACCAGTACTATAAAACATGTAAACAAATAATATATAATTATAATGAATGGGTTATTTGTAGTGACGAGTCGCTAAAAAATTTATCATTCGGTATAAAAATGCTGTAAAGTAGCTATTACCTTCTGCAACCTAGATCATTCACTCGTAAGACAGTTCCAGAAAGAAAATACTCAAATGATAACATAATGTTAGAACGTAAATTGCAAACCACATAACAGATGATTACAAGCCATTAATTCCACAGTCTGTGCCAGTAAGATATGGCACTTTCTGCTGAAATAATTGCTGCTTAGGAAACCACGCGTTAAAAGATTGCCAGACCGCCGTGGGTCCTTTAATGCAATGCTTACTCAGGTTTTTTAGTGCTCTCCTAAAAACGGTAGATAGGCGAAATGCACCTCTGCGGCAGCATGTAAACCAGTCTGGTACAGGCGATTTTAATACTTTATTTCTCGCTGGTTTGGCACACTTGGAAGTATCGATTGGATTATTGGTATTCTTCAACGCGCTCCCGTAAAGCAGATACATATTGCATTTCTGAGAGAGAAAGAGAGAGGGAGAGTGTGTAGACTTGGTTTCCACTCGGTGAGACAATACTAGCATCTAGACAACGCAAAGGCTGAAAAGAGGAGTCTCCAGGCGAAGAGATGCATGCGGAGAGGCGACGTCAGAGAGGAGAAAACAAGTTGAAAGGGGTCGCTGAGGGTCACGAGGGGGTGGATGGACTAGTTATTGGGTAATGCTGGGTCTTTGTGACCCAGCATTACCCAATAACTTTACACCTTGCAACGTTCACTATAGAGTTCTCCTATGACTTATAACTAGGTTAATTCCACAGTAGTGGAATATTACCGAAATAAAGTCTTTGCGATATTGGAAAAATGTATAATGGAACGTTTACCTTTTCAGACCGTCCAGTGCTACTTGAAACAAGGTGGCATTTATCTGCTGAAATTAAACTCGATTATTCATGGTTGTTTGATCAGCTGAATTTTCACTGCACTCTTTATTAATTCAAAAACTTTATTTGGTTCATGATGACTTGTAAAAGTAACAGTAGCTCGCTAGGAAAACTAATTTCGACATGGTACTAATCAGTTAAGGAAGAAATCATAGGTAAAGAATGTTCATGTGTGGAAGTAGGTTTTTAAAAGGATGTCATCGTCCACTAGAGGAACAATCATTAAAAAAAAAGTTTTGACG
>JABFPT010002182.1:0-18420 GCA_022817245.1 Nixonia krombeini
GAACCCGTCTGCGCTACTTCGATAGGGAACAACCCAGCTTCCCCGTCGCCTCACTCAGCGTTACGCTCTTTTCTTCCACTTTGCTCCGCTTCGTTTGACTCCCCCCCCTCCCCCTCCTCGTTGATTACTGTTTATTCTGGTCCTACTGCGGCATACGCGACCCCTATCGAGTCCGAGAGATAAGTACAGCTTTCGACGCCGTGTCTAATCAGCGGACCATCCGGCCAGGAATATGTTGGCTTTAAGGCCGGGGAAATGGTTCGCAAAACCGGCACTGGAGTCGCTGGCAGCGGCGGCTTCGCAGTCCAGCTTCTCTTTTACACTTCTTGTACACCTATTTACCAAAATTATATCTTAGCGTGAGAGAGATACATCGAACAGTTATGAAAAAGTTAACAGTTAAAGTTCGAATATCAATATGCATGTAGTGATAACAAAAAATTGCGTTTGCATTTCCGTTGAAACAGCCGGTTGAGTACGCCAGAAGAAACGGTTTAATTCACTCCGCGTCAGTCGGTGTCTTCCGACCGAGTAGAGATTAAAGGTGAAGCGGAAGCGAGACAGTACTGCAAACTTCCGCGGCTTCGCCGCCACGGTGGTCACGGATAATTGAACGAACGCGACTATTAAGCTCGAAATTGCAGGATGTTTCCAGCAATTAGGGCCATCGCGCGCGCTTCCTTGTTCGTATCGGTATTAGTTTCTACGGAGAAATAATGGAGCTTTGAACGCCACGAGCGACCTCGCGATTGGCTTGTTTTGATCGGCCGCGGAAATATACGCATTTCGAAATTCATCGCGGACTTCTCCTATTCGCACTGCTGATTACGAGATCAACGAGAAGAGAGAAAAAACGAAGTCACGATCATCCATCATTTCTCTGGACGGTCGAGTCGGGTCAACCTTTGGAGAACAAAGTCTCTCGAATAATTTTTAAGCGTGTGAAGATTTCGTAGTAATTAAACGCCGATGTTCGAGCAGTTCGATGGAACGAAACCAGTCGCTGATCCCTCGCCGAAGCGAGCGTTCGTGTTCGGCTATCGCGATGCACGAAGCGATGTGTCGAAATCGAACGGCGAAGAAAAGGGCGACTCTTCGGCGCGAGTGTAATGAGTCGACGCCGGCGAAAGGAGAAAAACATCGCGTTCGACGGGCCGACGTAAGTAGCGCGCCTCTCGCGCTGTTACCCGCGCACGCATGTGCACGCTAATGCGGCGCGGGAAAGAGAGAAAACGAAAAATAATCCGGCTCGGCCGATGCAATAATTCTCTGCGGGTTCCAGGGCAATCAGGGAAACTATTACCGCACTCCATCGTAAACATTTTCTCCGCGGAATGTTTTCCGCGTGCTATTATCGCATTCGTTTCCTAATGGGCCGCTATCGTTATATTAATAACCGGCGAACGTAGCCGAAGGAACTGAAACGGGGAGGTTTTGCGAAATTTTCGATAGGACGTTATCGCCGTTGACAGGAAAAAAAGGAATCGGTGCAAAACCGATGGGATAAAAAGCATCGCCGAACGGCCGCGTTAATTATTTGACACGCCTCCGCGATCTCGAAGGCGCTCGGATTATACGATCGGCCGGATCGAATGTCCCGGGCAATCCTCTGGAGCGGGTCGGATAATTCGAGCCGATTTTCAAATCGATACGCGATTCGTTTCGCTTCTTAAGCCGAGGCTGGAATAGGCTTAATCCGCCGTGGCCGCGTTTATGATCGCAATGGCGCGACCCGTGAAATCGCCGATATTTCACGCCGGGATCGAATGTTTGCAGTGACAAGGCATCGCGTTTCGCCCGGCATTTCGAAAAACGGCTAATCCACGCGTTTTCAGAACATTTGCGAAACAACCCGCGCTTCGCCGTGTTACGTAAAGTCTGCCGATTCGCGTAATTGGAAATGGCGTTTACAAGAGAAACCGGTGCAAACTTCAATGAGAAATTAAATTATTAAGCACGCGTCGCGGTTTCTCCAATGCTCGCGCGACCGCTCGGGAAATAAACTGCGTCTTTTATGGTACATCCGAAGCCGAACGCTTTCCGCGGAGAAAATTTCCAGGAGATTAATAACGATTGCTTCCACCGCGCTTATTCCCAGCCGATGCTTCTTGCCTGTGCGCGCGCGCGCGCGCGAGAGGAGGTCGGCAGACTTTTCTGAGAACGTGATCGTGCCAAAGATGCGTGGATATTCAGGTTTCTCACTCGACAAATTACCCTTGCACAATTAACATATCGAAGTGATGAATGGTACTGTGCTGTACCGGGTAGCGATCGTCTCGATTTAAAGACACGAGTAGCGCAGTGCAATAAAAAGTAACGCGAAGTACGTTAAATTGTACATTAGGGTTATTATGCCAGACTCGTGCTATGTCTAACGACCGGCTTTACCGAATCAACGATGTAGTTAAAAAGCGAAGAAATTTCAGTATTTAGAAAGGCACTTTGACGAATAACGAAAATAATCGTGCGATACTTTACTGGTTTTCTAACAACACTGAAAATTAACTTACGGCAGAAATGCCAAGTTGAAATCCTTCTTTTAAACTTGACGTGTATGTTTTATTGGGGAGTTGCGTAATCGCCAAAGGGGAGAGAAAATGAAGAATGCAACGGCGCTCACGATTGAAGACAATTTCTGTAACAGCCGACCCGGAATCGAATCCTTTCATTTATCGACTATTTATTATGTGTTACGTGTCTCTCGAGTGATCGAGCAGCAACGCGGTTGTCTCAATCTATCCCGTCCTATCTTCGCCGTTCACACGATAATCTGCCTTCACGCATCGGGTACACATGTGTAGCATACAATCGAAGTACCTGATACAAGAGTGGCTGCATAGAATTACCACTCGCGGGAAGACTGCGCCTGTAATGCGTTTGTCGCGAGGAAAACTGTCCTTCCATTCATGTTCCGTTCTAACGAATATTCTGTCCCGACATTTTTATAGAGTTTGTCCTCCGTTTCGTTTAGTCTTAAAAATCGTTATACGCGAGGTAAAATTAACGTCGATAATTTTTTAAACGTCTTGCCTCTCCGTCGAACTAAATATTATTTAGTATTTTCATTTCGTACATGGCGAAATATATTATTTACGAATTAACATAATTCTTTGGTGAAAAATGATTTTAAAAAATGAACGAAAGCTTTTGGTTTGAAAATTCAGAGTCAAGTTATTCTTTCAATTATTCCGTATAACACTTGTTATATTTTGCGTTTGCTTTATCGCGTTCGTTTCTAAATATTTAAAGAGTTTTGCGAAACGCTCCGGTGCTGTAACGCGATTCAAGCCCGTTTCCTATTTCATCCCGTTGACTCGTCTCTCCTTCCCTCTCTCTCTCTCTCTCTCTTGCTCTCCACCCTCCTCCGTACCGTCGGGCATTGTTGAATGAACTTACTAATTACTCTCTTCATTTCGTAAATTAGTGAACACGCACCAAATGTTATTACCATCTTCGCGAGCACAACCATTATCGTCGTCCTCTTTTTTCTTTTCGCCTTCGTTCGCAATTATCACCTTTCGTTTTTTATCCAAAGATAACCCCACAGCGCGTCGTTAGTGTCGTTCCTTTCTTTCTACCTTCCCAATCACTCATTTAGATCAGTGCATAGGTGTGCGCGAATTCCACATTGCAATATCAGTGTTCTAAATCTATAATGAAAATACGTAAAAAATATATTCTCGGCATTAAGATTCGTTAATTAATAATTCGTTTATACCGTCTAATGAAATACCTCGATCTTGATTACCATTTTCACATTTAAATTTGAGAAATGTATCCCATTCCATTTTCCCACGTTCTTCGAAAATAAATTCCAAGCCCCGAAGGTTTTAACGTGTCACCGAAACGCGGCTGACAAAGTGTATCCGAAAGAAACATGCGGTGTAACGTCGATCCTGCTGAAGCGCATGAAATTTTAATCCGAGGAGAAAAAGCGTTTATCACCCAGAAAGGAAATAACATTCCCATAACTCTCCGTGCAAAATGGCGTCCGGTTGGGCCGTGGCGGTCTCGAATGCACGACTCAAAGCGGCTCGTAGCTTCGTCGTCGTCGACGAGCGGTATCCTATATCGCGACATTCGTGTACCGTGTGCATGCGTGAAGGCGAGCGGCGGGTCGAGGATGATCCTCGCGTAAATCGCGCGTTCAGCCGCGCGAACACGCTCTCTGGCTGAATATCGGGTTGCGTTCGCGCGGCTTTCCAGGAACGTGTAAAGGCTGACGGGTTCCCTGGCCGTTCCGGGGAACCAGGAAAAGGGACTGGGGGCACGCACCTGTACGTCCACGAGACCGCGTCTTCCATCCTTTGCCTACGTGGCCGCGAGCTCTCGGCCGGCCAACGAGACCGCCTCGGGGCCACGTTTTATAGGTGGTTCGCGTGACGAGTAGCTAAACGCTTCGCTTTAACCCGCCCAGTCCGACTGCCGAGTATAAATTTTTATTTTACAGGACCTCGCTAATGCTCGATCGTAATGCCATTGCAATCTTCCCATCTGCATAAATGAAAAGAAAAAAGAATCATTCGTTGATCGAACGGCAAATCATCCGTCACCGTTACTTGCCGTAAAAAACTGTAGTTCCCGCGTCGTCGTTAAATAACGATGAAAAGATAAGCGAATGAGAATAATCGAGTTTCGATTATCTTCGCGAATTAAATATATGTTCGGATGGTTTGATTTTTGGTAGAAAGTTTGGCAAAACGAGTTTGGTATTTTATCCGAGTTGAAATAATATTGTACAACGCGGGAATGTTATAAATTAGAGTGGTATTGTGGGGGAAAGTTTATCAGGGGAATAGCACACGGCAATAACCGTTGGGGATGGTCCGTAACACCTTGCGGTCTACATTATCACTCAACCTGTAATTTCGTTCTTGAATGTAAGCAGAGAAATAATGCAAACCACATAATTTCAAACAGCAGATCATTCCGCTATAATATTACGTTATTGATATGTGTCGTGCGACGGAGCGTGATTACAACTTTCTACTTTTTTTCTAGTCAATCACAGTCATTCGCACATTATCACCGTCGCTATTAATGCAGTAATGATAATGGTTAGAAACGTATATTACTGTGTAAATATTTTTTTTACATTTAAGTTTAATTAATGACAATTTTTTCGTGCAACTTACGTGTAGTAATATATTACTTTGAAATACACAAGAACAAACTGGAAACTTTTTTATCACGATATAAAAACTCAGCAAATCTTCGACTAAACTTTATCGTTATTTCCGACAATACTTTCAATTCAATTGAAATTTCAATTATGTGAAAAATTCGAACAACATTTTATACACTAATATTTCTTCTTATCAGAATAATAAAATCTTAATTGTTACTCACGGTTTTTACCCGTCAATTTATTTCCATTTTTCACCAGTAACATCTTTGTTCGCTTCTTTCCCATGATCAGCACGAGACCTATCATTTTTATCTTTAATCATGTGAAACACTCCAAAGTTTATTAGGATTAAAAAGCAAAGCATTCAACTCGTCAGTTTCTACACGGTAATTTCGTCACCTCGCTTTTTATCGGTAATAAAATGCTTATTAGCGTCAGTAATAAAAAGCTAAAAAAATATTATTAGTCATACCCGGTGTGTTTGGGTCTTCCATCCACGTGAGAATTTTGCACAAGAGTTGCTAAACACGATTAAAAAAAGTTTGAAAACCATGCGAAGGTAATCAGGGAAACTTTCTATGTACGCTGACAAAGTTATTTATTTTCCGTCATGTGAAGAAAACTGTCGAGCTTTCTCCATTATGAGGACCAAGGAAATAATTAGTGGACGAATAGTCCCACAATATGGATATTTATTGTCAATAAACTCTGTTCTATATAAAGCGATTTGATTTTACTACACTTGCTTGTCCAGACAAAAAAATGTCTGTAAAAATCACGACGTAAATATTGGATGGACAACTAAGTAAGTACGGATTTTGTCTATTGATGTAACACATTCTTTTATTTTGTCAGCTTGTTCAAAACACCTTACCAATATTGTTTTCTCGTTCCACAGTTAAAAAGTACAAAAAATTTTATCAGCCAGATATTTAGTTTCGTTTCCATCTACGTTAAAAAATAAAAGATCAAAACGCGCATTTCAGACATATATTATTTATTATTTCCGAAAATTCAGAAATGTGCAGTTTACGGGAGTCAAGCCTTGAAAGAAAGACAATATCAAAATTGGTTGGCCAAATTTCATTCTGGTGATTTTTCACTCAAAAATGCGCAGTGATCCATACCAAGGCCATTATGAACTCAGATCGTCAAAACAGAACACGCGAGATTGCAGAGAAGCTCAATGTATCACATATGTACACTTAAAAAAAATTAAGACAGCTCGGCTATGTTAAGAAACTCGTATTATGGGTCCCTCATCAGCTTAAAGAAATTCACTTGACGCAACGCATTAGCATTTGCGATTTGCTTCTAAAACGCAACGAAATTATATCATTTCTGAAACGACTGATTCCTGGTGACGAAAAGTGGACAGTTTTTAACAACGTTAATCGAAAAAAATCGTAGGTGAAGCAAGACGAACCAGCTCAGACAACATCAAAAGCTGAGATTCAACAAAAAAGTGTATGCTGTCAGTTTGGTGGGATTATAATAGAATTGTGCACCTTGGACTTTTATCAAGATACCAAACGGTTAATTCAAACGTCTACGTTCAGTAACTCGCCAAAATGAGCAATGCGGTACAAGAAAAGCGACCAGAATTGGCAAATCATAACGGTGTTGTTTTTCAATATGATAATGCAAAGCCCCGCATATGTCTAGTCGTTTGCCAAAAATTATTCTACCTATGTTGGGATGTGTTCTCACATCCACCATATAGCACTGATTTCCATTTACTTCATTCCGTACAAAGCCCCTTAAATAATAAAATTTTTCATGACGTTGATGATGTAAAATCTCGCTTGATTCAGTTTTTTGCTGGTAAAAATAAGAAGTTTTATGAACATGGAGTTCTGACTCTGCTTGAAAGATTGAAAAGGTCGTCGACAAGAACGGACTGTACCTACTTTAATGAAATTATATTTTCAAGTAAAAGTTTTGAATTTTCCTTCTTATTTAAGTGCTGTATAAAAAAGTATTCTTTCCGCGTTAAAATCAAATCTACTTACGCGCAATGGATTTTCATAAATGTACACTATATACATTTTCCCTTACAGCCGCAATGCTGTTGGTTAATAAAATCTCTCGGAAATTTGTGCGGAAGGCATTAAGTTACAGAAACGTTATAAAATACGATTCGAAGTATTTTACTGATGTATAAAGCTCGCTGGAACCACTTGCGCAATGGTCAAAAAAACGAATTATATTACATATTATACGCCCGTGTAATAACCCGCCGAGCATTATATGAATCATGCCTCGCGCCTATTAATTTACCGGTGCATGTAATGGCTCGGCCCCGGCCACTGTCATGCGTACTTACACAACGTGTAATCGTCGGATAATCACCCTCGTAATCTACATGCATATACACTCGCGTTTATTCAAGGGTCACTCCTCGAACGACATTACTCGCCTCGATCCGGCTAGCTCATGTATATGCATCAATAAATAAATAAATTAATACATATGATATATATGTATATAAACTATGTATATACATATTCCTCCCACGTCCCTTATCGCCAGCCTCGATTGCTGCCAATTAGCCCCTAAGCCATGCGAGCTTCGATTACGCCGGGAAAACGTTTTCTCGACAATGATGTACGTCGCATCATTACGCCGCGGACGAGCGACCGTTTTTTCACCAGCCTCGGGTGACCACCGCTACGCCGTTCCGCAATTCTGCACAGCGGACGCTTTTTCAGCAACCGGGAATATGACGTACACATTGTTGACTAACTGGTCGGAAACTGCATTTTCAGTACTCACGACTCGGCAGAAGTGGAACTGGAAACGAGACAATGCCATTTAAACGTAACAAAAATCCTCTGACGGGAAAAATGTCTCTCTCGTCTCAGGACTCTTTTTAACGCGTTTCGTCGAAGCTCATTATCATTTTACAAACGAGCGGGCAGGAGTATTTTTACCCGATTCCGAATCAGAACTTTTATCGTTTATCGAAATTCGTATCTACTTGTGCCTAATTCGGCGAAAACACGTGATTTACCTCAAAGTTTACAATTTTTTCTCACAGGCTTCTCTAATTTGTTAACCGGTCTCGCCGTCCACGATTCGTAGCCGGATACGAATTTTTTCCCTGCATTACGCGAACGACGTGTCGGTTTCTTTCACAGCGCCCTCTGCCAGGGCGATCGGGCTCATATTAATTCGCCGGATGATTCACTCAGATCGGATCGGGCCGACGAGCGATTGAGAAATGAGGATTCGGAGATCTTGATCCGCGTCCGCGGCGTGCCGCCTTCTTTTCATAGGCGCAAAAAAAGGCAGTTCGGGTACTGGACGGAAACGTTTTTTACCGATGGTCGGCGACCGCTACTTTATCGCTGTCGATAATTCACGCGTGAACAACGGGGCGATATGCGAGCCGGTCCGTCCGCGGAGATCGGTCCCGCGATGCGATCAAGTTTCGACGAACGTCCCGTTTCTCGCATTCCTCCCCGCGCTTGTCAGACTTTTCGAAACGAATGTGGCCTCGTCGGCAAAAAGGCGTATCTCGAAACGCGGTAGGCGAAAAAAAGGCAAGAAAATCGCTGGGCGATCGACCGGTTTCGAAGGCGCGGATGCGGCTCTCCGTTTCTCCCGTGTAACGAGGCAAAACCGTGGCGGGCGTATCGACGAGCGGCGACTGCGTCGAGCAGGTTCTCGACGTCCTCGTAACTCGCTGGAAAGCGCCTCGCTCTTATCCGCGCGAGCTGAGCTTCCCACGGGCGGGGTAAGCCTTTTTAATTATTTAAGTAATTTGTGGTCGATCCAACGACCAGACGAGGTCTGACAACCCTCTTCTGCCGAGCGGGTTCTCGAGGAGTAGCAAATAATATTAAGTATAGGCCTTCCCCGAGACGCGGAACGGGTCCGGGGAAGGTGGAGAGGGGTGGGAGGGGGGGGAGATATATGGCCTCGGGGCCCGAGCGAACGCGAAGCCTGAACGCGCTTGTGGTGTGCGCGCAGATTTATACGCACGGGAACGCACACTGCCGGACTAGCGCTCGGGCTCGCTCCGAGCGGAGAAAGAGCGCCGCGCGATACGAAATTAAATGGTGTTCGGCAGGCCTATTTCGCTCGGGCAGGTAGCGGCCACCGGTAATTACTACTCGAGACTACGACCCGCCGAACAACGCGAAAACCCCAAAGATCCTCGACGCCGTCGTTCTTTCTTCTTTCTCTTCCTTAACCCGCCACCACCCTCCCCCTCCCACCACCCCTTACGCTCTTTTCTTATCCCCTGCGGTTTCGGCGATCGCGCCGGCGAACGGAAACGGGTGGAACGGAAACTTGGCAACTGTGGAGAAAGGTAGCTGAAAAATCGTGCCACGACAAATTTTGCCGCGACGAAAAATGTCACCCCGGTGAGAAATCTCGCCAAAACGAAATTTTTCACGACGAAACATTTCACCGGTTCCCGCGGTTTTTACCAAGGCGTTTATCGCCTCTCATTTGAACGCACGTCCGAATCGTAATTTACGGGTATTGCTGGCGAAATAAAAGACTGGTTTTTCCACAAGAAAGGCAACTTCCACCGGAGCGGTTATTACGACGATTTATCACATTTTCTTGACTTCTATGCGCGGCGCTGGCTCTCGGGATGAATGGCTGGCTGCACCTTGGCTATGCGGAAAGGAAAGCCTCTTCTCCGGCCGGTCGAGGAGCGCGCGGCGTTGCCCGCGCCAACCAGCGCACAAAGCCGCCGTACGCGGCTCGTCCGTGTAATGCGCGAAGGGTAAACCGCGTATAAACCACTCTTCTATGTACCAGGTGTCTGAAAATCAATAAACGCACGCGAGCCGCCCGTGAGGGAACAACGCTGATTATTATCGTTACGCGCCTCTCGGCTCGCTATAAATACACGAGTAAATATGTATAATTAAACGAGCAACGTCAACCGTAGAATCCCATTTAACTGCGATTAATCGTACGTTTTAATTAAAGACCACTTTTTCCGATTATTGGTATATTCGTTTGTTCGTGGATTCAGTTGTGTGCTTTTTTTTCCAAGAACTGTTCGTTGTTCGCATATGCTTCTCAAAGTAGTTTTTTTTTTTTAAGTATGCATGTTAATTAGCGGTACGATTCACCGCGGCATCGACACTTCATTTGCCGAGGATCGAGTCGCTGGAAGACAATGGCCTCAGTCGCGGGGAATACTGTTATTTCAATCTTTGCAAATTGTAGATTCGGCGTCTTCCGCGTCGCGTCGGCTCGGCCCAAAGCTCTCCTCGGTAATTTCACGACGGCACGTGAGGCGACTGTGTAAACCTCGGGCAAAAACTGCCTTGCGCAGAAATTTTCAACTCGACTTTATTCCCATTTCGGGGCGTACTTGTTATTCAATTTGCGGGTACCCGCGCACTCGTCGCCGGGCACCCCGCGCCCATATGACAGTCTTCTTTGACTGATTCGCCCAATGACGTGTCTCGTACGGGAGTCTTGTGTGGAGAGGAAAACCGGCTCCAGAAAAAACATTGTATATTTGTTCGTAAATACCAAAAGAGAGAATTCGACATTTTTTCCTTATTTCCCGCCCGACATATTCTTTTCTCTTACCGTCATTTCGAAATGTCAAGTGATTTACCGTTAATTAATTTCGTTGACGATAATTTAGTTAACGATATTGATTGCTGAAAGAAAGCATGACGTAACGGGAGAGAAAAGAAACACGACGCGGAGATGTACAAAGTCGACCCGGCTGACTTTTTCCTCCCACTTGTGTACGCGCGCCGTTCAATTACAGCGCGCTCGTTAGTTATAAAACACAAAAATGTCACTCAAGCGTGCCGCGCATCGGGACACCTTATATAACGCAACACAAAAGGAAGAGCAACATGGAAATTGGAAAGCAAAGGCCAGCAGACGATCCTCCGCGCTTTCTACCTTCGATCCGGCCGCTGACGATTATGCAGCCTGTATGCCTTTGCCGCGTTCCTCGTGTTCACAAACCGACGCGCGCACCGGACAATTTCAGTCTGGTATTTTCAGAGAGCTCGCGAAAACATTCCTTCACACTTGAAAAGCCATTTCGCGTTTGATGGAAAACGCTGCCTTTGTTTTCGGACCAGCCGCTGACTTGTCGTTCGCTGCAACCGGAGTCAATGCGGCTACTTTAAATTGTCATCTAAACCTAACCTAACCAGTGCAATTTATTCACACGTCAAATATCTACTAATATAGTTACGACTAATCCGTTGTTACATAAATATATGACTTTCAATATTTTTCTGAAAAAGGACATATTTTTCGTCTTCGTACCAAAGCGTCGTCTCGCGTAATGTAAAATTGGAGATTTAGCAATCGTATTCCCCCTATGCAAATACTCATTTGCAACCAGGAGCAGAGCAACTTGATGGATTGATAGTAAACTAGGGAACGAGGGATCTCGAAATGTAATTGCGATACTTTCGAAACTGCACGATTTCTTCGTCGAATCCGCGGTGGCCGAGAAGGATAGATAGAAGAAGAAGAGACAGGAGTAGAAGAAGACCGAGGCGGTGCAAGAGGCGACGGGTCGGAGGGAGATAGTCGAGTTGGTTCGAGTGTGTAAGGAGCCTCGGGGCCTTTCGCCCTGGGACCTAACCTGAGACTTCCGTTTGCCGACTTACCATGTAGTTGCCCGTTAAACTGTGCCATTCGTCAGCGGCGTTTGCTCAGAGAAAGAATTTAGTTATTTTAAACAACCACGCTTGCCTAAGACGAATTTATTTAAGACGGAATGGAATTTAAGTTTTCTTTGTTTACGTGTACCTGTTGGGGAATTACTTTCATTGAAACGGACTTTTTTTCCCTTTATAACGGAGACTATTCTGACAGTACGTTAGAACATAAACAATAAGAATTATAATGAAAGTGTTTGACAAATAATCATGCGGCATAATTATCCACAAATGTCTGATAAATTAATTATTCAAGGATACGTTATTTAAAATCACCGTATGACTGAACATTTTTTTTTATCGTTGAAGAATAGTACTTTAGAATAAAAGATAATTGATTGTACACGTATAATGTTGTTTAACATGGTTCATATTTTGTTCGAACAGGCGACGAACGGTAGCGGTTTTTTCGAGGTGCAGATCCTCTCGTTGACAAACAACGCTGGCACCCTGGTGGACGGAAGATGCTGCGGCGGAGGAAGTAGCCTACCGCCGTGCATGAAACCCTGCAGAACGGCCTTTTGGCTGTGCCTCAAGGAGTATCAGTCGAACGTCACTGCGATCGGCTCCTGCAGCTTCGGCAACGTATCTAGTCACGCTCTGGGCGAGAACACATTCACCCTCACCGAACCGGAAACATTGCAACTTCACTTCACCTTCAGATGGACGGTGAGCTCTCTTCTCCTCCTCTTTCCCGCATTTCCCAACGGAAAAAGTCGCGTGATTAAAGGGGGAAAAAAGGAGAAGGGAAAACGAAGTACAGAAGGAATTATGCATATTTAAATTCACCACGCGTTCCCTTCTAAAAAGTATGTTTTATTAAAATAAGTTTTTTTACTGCAGTTTAATTGCCAAGCCGAGGAAGGAAAGGACGTGTTTCGTCACCTGTAGAGGAAAAAAACGAGTATTCAAAATCGTGAAATTGTCTTCGGCATTGAACCACCATTCTTAATTATTCATATTACGGTTGACGATGATGAATATTCCGTCTCTATAATTTCCATCCTCGTTAAAACGCCCGACGGTGAAACGAGCACAAATAATACGATGGAGTTCCGTGTGTTTTAATTAAGCAAACGAATACCACCGTGTGTATCAAGAGGCGTGATCTGTCACAGACGCAGGCGTAGGCTTTGAGATTAAATTGACCAGTCACAGGCTCCGAAAGACGGCCACCGATAAACCAAAAACGAAAAAAAAAAGCGTACCGTTGTTTCTCGAAAACCCAGAAATCGGCTGTAGCGGCGAACCGTTTTCACGCGCGCGGGAAGAAAAAAAGGATGTACGAGGCTCGCTGAGCAGCCACTCGAAAGCCGAAGACATTTTGGAAATAAGCTCTCGAGGCGTTCGAGGAAAGAGCAAACAGACGCGCGGCGCACTTGTGTAGCGCTGTTTCGTAACCAGCCCGAGGAGCAACGTCGACACGTTGTTCTCTCGTCGAGATCACTCGAGCCAGAAGAAGACCTCTTCAGCCTTTTTTTCTCTCTTCCTTTTTCCCGTTCCTTCCCCTGTCACCCTCTCCCCTGCGCCACTCCGCCAGCCACGCTTTTGTCCACCGCGGTCGAAACTGGCACAAAAGAGACCAGATACACCGTCGAGAGTCTTTGTACCACGGACGTATGCGCACATATTAAATATTAAAGTACACACGCCGAGGATTATTTGTCGAGTCCAGGTTTGTTTGTACACCTCGTAACTCTCTCGTGCAGCCTCCGACGGATTTCCAAGCTTCTTACTTCCAGGGGGAGGGGTGGCCGCGGGAGAGTATTCCCCCTCAACCTCCCCCCACCCACCGTACACCGATTTTTTAAAAGTCATTTCGTGCGGGATTAATTCCTCGCCATTGAAATCGTATGCCTTCTCGGAACTGTTTGGTCATTGTTTTTAGTTTGTATCGATAATTACGATTATTAGTACGCTTAATTCCATGGGAAACGGATTCGAGGTTGGCAAAAAGCGTGGGTTTTGCTTCGACGTGTATCGGGGGCATAAACGAATTCATAAACCTCGTTATTTTTTCGAATTCATTCCACTATAATTATTTCTACGTTTGCTGTAATTTCCGACTGAAATCAAAATGCGGCTTAATTTACGGTTGGTTCAATGCCTTTTCGTGTACCACCGCTTTTTTCCCCCTTGCGAAACACGCGTTCTCCGGCGTATTCCTGCTCCAGATGTGTCAATGAAATTGAAGGGACAAACTATTCTTTCCGGCGTTGGCTTACGGGATTGTTAACTGAACGCGAGAAGTGAGCGGATTCTAAAATCGGGCATGGGTCGAAAGATTCACGAAGCTTTTTTTTTTCATGGGAATAACAAATTGCCGGTTCACCAGTGTCCGGATATGAATACGTCGTTTATGTCTTTATCGAATTAATCGTCTTGGCGTAGAACTGAAGGCGCGCATGAAACCGACTATTTTGTAATGATCGGGTGAGAAAATACAAAGTGTTTCCGAACAACGTGGAAATCAACAGGTACCACCTGTTGAACTTGGCGGACGTTTGAGTCAGGGCTACACAGACATTTCCAGACAATTTCCGGTACGTTAATCACATGCGGGGAAAAGCCTTTTATTTTTTTTCCTCTTCTCGCATTTCAAGACACAAGTTCTAATTAGAAGCGTCCACATTTGACACATTCTGTATGAATTTCTTAGGTGCACATTCCGAACTTGGTAACAGAGAAAAGATTTCTCGATAATGATTATTTCACGATAAGGTTAGCTACAACTGGAATCCAACAATTTCTCTTTCGTCAACATTCGTACTCCACGCCTGAGAAATGTATGGGAAAAGTGTCGTTTGTCAATCAAAAAATATGTTATCAAATATACCCAGCTTTTGTATTTTCGAAATACCGGAGAAAAAATGAAATCCACGATCTGCTTTCGTAGGCCGAGGATCGGATTTCTTTTTCCCACCGCAACATCGCATCCCGCGAGACTTCCTCAAAGAGGAGAATTTTTCATCAACGCACGCCGCGCATATTTCGAACGTTCATAGAATGTAGCCGTAGTATTAAAACCTTTCATCCCCGGCACTCTTAAATTTCTTTTATCGCGTTAACTGCACTGTACAGTTTTATAAGATACGCTATTATACACGCTTATACCGCTCTCTCGTATTCGCAGGCGCATTTAATACTCTCGGAATGCCAAGAGTCCCTCGCCTCGTTTTATACGCAGGTAACTTGTACAATCGCGCCAACACAGGTTCGCGGCCGCGCGATATACGTTCGCAGGGGCCGAGGTTGTGTACGCGAGCGCGCGGCTATGTACATACGCGCGCATATACGTATCCGGACGCGCCAGCCGCGTCCACCGGTTACCTACGGACAGGCGAAACGACGTCCGAGATGTTTGGCCTTGTGGCCCCGGATCCCTTCTGGATTCCCTCCTCGTGGAGCCGCGCCGGAATTATTCCTTCGCTTTAGCGGTTAATTTTGGGATGCATTAACGCTGGAATGAGGGAAATGCAAAGTACCTCTTCTGCCGTCGGCCGTAAATTCCCGAATTTAATTACCCGCCGCTCTTTTAATTGTAGCGCGATACAATCGCGACAATGCGCGCGATGCTTTGATGAGAACCATAATCGTTTCTGTCTCGGTCAAACGAGCGCGATCGTTATTTTTTAATCGCGGAGAAAGTGTTTTAAATGCGTGCCTCGTCATCCCGCCCCCTCCCCACCTCCCGTCAAGGGTCGTAAACGTTAGCGCCGATTTAAAAAGTCGACCAACTAGACGGTACAAAGTGCGTATCAGGTGTTACATAAAATAAACACCGCGGGCACGGATTTGGATTTGATCAGATATCGCTTCACTCGCAAGACACGCGTAAAAAAGGCAACATTTCACTTCGGAGACGTTTGACATTTTTCTACCAAAAAGAAAAGAAAAATGGCCAACGCATTTTTAGAGTACTAATTACAGTTGGTACGCTAATTTGAGCCACGTTGTAATTAAGTCGTGGTATTTTGTTAAAATGTAGATTACAGATATAGATCGTACGCGATGTAACTGTATACGTAACAAGAGAATTAAAAATCCGAATTAAAAAACTTCGATCTGATCTTATCCCAACATTTTATTCTTTGCAACCATTAGTCGCAACGACACTCGTGTAAACGGGTGTTAAACCAAACTATTTCACCCACGTGATGCAAAAAAACACTTAAACACCACGGAATGACGTAACTGTACCGTTTTCGGAGTCACGGAGTAACCCGTAATGGTAAAAATGATGCACGGCGAGCGTAAGAGTAACGTGCGCGATCTTTAAAAGAAAAAGGTCAAGATCGGTGTACATTCCATCTATTTTACATTCCCGTGAAGAATCGAAACGCCTCAAAAGTCAACGCCGCGTCAAACTCGCCTCTTACAAATTCACTTTGCATCCGTTTGACCGTAGGTACACCGACTTTCGACGCTGCGTATTCCCCTAAATGTCAAACGGCCGGAGGGGTGGGAGGGAGGTGGCGCGAGTAACGAAATTCGGCATAAACAGTCGATTTGTCGAATTTCCAGCCCAATTCGCCATAAATTCCCGTCACGGCGCTTGAGACGCACCGTCTCGGAATTCCGTTGGATCGTTGGCATCGTCGCATTGTGAAACACCTGGTACGTGTCCTCACGTACGATCGCCCGAGCCTTTCCGCGAAACAGAAGACTCGAGTGGAACAGAGCCGTACAAAAGCGCGAGGCTGCACGTTGCGCAGGGGCGTATGCGTCGGTCGAACAGCCGCAGGGTTCACGAGTCGCCTCTTCCCCGTCGTCGTGTGTAGTCGCGCTTGCCAAAGAGCGTTCACGGAACGAGGCTGCATAATTAACATTTCTCTCTTAATGGCCCACACCGAGCCTCTTGAAACCCGAATGACAAGCGGACGTCGAGACATTGGCCCCTCTCCCTCTCTCTCTCTCTCTCTCTCCCGTCAGCAAACGATCCTTTAAATTAGACGATATCGGCTCTTTACATCGTCTCTACACGAAATGCGGAGGAAATAATTGCCGAGCCGCCCGTCCGCTTCCCGACGACGTTAACGACGTCGCTAATAAAAACCTCACCGTTACACAATGTACGTCGACAACGGTTTATACATAATTATAGAATAAACGTGGGGTGACACTGCCCCCTGGCAAGAAATTTACATCTTCGTACGTTGCGAAAGAAAATTTTTTTTTTTTTTTCGACAAACATTGTTGCTCGTCCAAGTCGTCCGTTTAAACGACGGCAATCGCGATAAATCATTCCCGATGCGTGACTGTGAAGTTCGCGGCGATCTCGCTTCTCGGGTTCTTGCCCCGGCCATTAAAAAGTATTCAAATTCGGCAGAGTCATTATTACCTCCGGCGCGAATGGGAGATAATAATACGCGACGCCCATCGTCCGGGGCGATTACTCGCTTGACATTAATTAAGACGCGCCTTAATAGGCCGGCCGAGCAATAAACAAGCCGTTCGACCTGTGAGGCCCGAGGCCGCGAATTGGGTCACGTGGACGTTAGAAAAATAATTCGATCGATTCATCATCCGTGATCGATCGATGCGAGACCGGTCAATTAACGGCGGTATCAATTAATAAGGACGCGGAATGCGCCGGCTTTCAGTGCACGAGCCGACCGCGGGGAATATACCAATCAGTATTCCGCGCGTCCGTCCGAACGCATCGCTGCGAGCGAACACGTTAATTTCTCTGTAACGAGGAGGAAGCGAGGATAAGCGCATGGACGACGAGTTTGCCTCGGCCGATTCAGCCGGAAATTTCGATTTCACTTTCCCTCATCGTCGAAGATTTAATGAATCTGTCGGCGCGGTTGAAAAAAGTTTTCGCCTCTTTGCGACTCGACGCGGTGCGAAACTGTACGGCCATTTGGAGCAACTCGGTCGACTAGTCGGTTTCCTCGGAGAAATTGAAAAAAAAAAAACATCTATTAAATTTAAAGTATATACGTCGAAATGACACCAATATGAAATTCCCAGCACGTGCTCGATTCTACTTACAATATATTTAAAATGCATCTGTGTAGAAAAATCAATAGGTATTCTACGAGGGAAAGGATTAAATGAAAAGTCAATGAAATGGTCATAATCGGTCTGGGAAAGGCAAACAAAGGCGCGCTGCCACGCGAAAGAGACGTGTTTGTTTATTGTATCTGCTTAGACGATTTAAATTGTTACATAAAATTTGTCAACGTCAGCAGTAATTCTAAAGGTACACAAAGCCTCTCGCCGTAGACCTGTGTCTCATGCCCGTCGTGGGTCGCAGCCTATTTCCAACGGAGTCGCGAACGCCCACGCGAATACCGCGGCCCATGATTGGCGTCACATCTTGTACGAACTCGACGCTCTTCCTCCTCGGCACTTCTCCAAGAGACGTCCACGCTTAACTTTTCTTTGTCGAGCCACTTCCGTACTTCGTTCCTCTCCTATTCACGCTGAAGAGGATTCCGCTTTTTAAGACGAATGACGCATTAAGACGAAAGATTTCTCTTCGATATTGAAAATGAACGATTCTCCAAAGTGGGAAGCCATTTTAACGAATAGTTTGTTGAGAGCAAGTGAAATAAACGTTTGCCATTAAAGAATTGTTTTTATATCAGGTATTACAAAAATTGTCGGTATTAC
>JABFPT010002185.1:0-20014 GCA_022817245.1 Nixonia krombeini
TAGATCTCGCGACGTACATCAAGAATCACTACCCATATTGGCACCTCCGACAATTAGGAACAGAGATATTCGGGAAAAACTAGAAAAATTATGTTGTGTGAGACCGTGATGTACCCCTTCAATTTTTTTCGAAAAATCAACTTCGGCTTTCCGTCTTGTACTGTATACCAATCGATAGATCTTGCAACGGGAATCAAGAATCACCCCCTATGTTGGCCTCTCCGCCCATTAGGAGCAGAGATATTCGAGAAAGAAGAGAAAAATTGTATAGTAATAGGGTGGTGTGCCATAGAATTTCAGTTTTCATCTTATAACTTTCTCATATTTTTGAATATCAAAATGGATGGGACATCATTTTGTTCTGGTCATCGAGAGCAATCCAAGGACACTGTTAACATATTGGGGAGAAGAAAAAATTGATAGGTTCTAAAATTATTGCAGAACTGCCCAGAAAGCTAGTTAGTTCTTTTATTTTTAAAAATGCGAGCTACTTCATAGCATCTTCTCGCACTCATCGGCACACAAGCATCTTTTGCCGCGTTGGCGAAGCATTCGTTAACTCGCGACGGGGGAACTGGTTTGCCCAGGGGAAAGCTTTCATTAGGCCGTGAAATGGCGTTTTCCGTGACTAGCATCGATCAGCGTTGCCAGCAGCGAGGCGCGCTTTCCGTCGCGTACGATGCGTCCGCGGCCGCCTTCGTGTATTCCTGTAACGGTTATTCCGCCGTTGTGGCCATGTGCCAACTCGTATCGGCGTGACCCGAAAAATTCCCTGGTTGAACGGGAGGGCCGGGTCGAGGACTGCGGCGCCGCGGTGCTTCCACCACGCGTCAACCAGTCGAGCCAGAACCGACCTCTGTTGCGCCAGCTTTGCCGGCAGCACTGGTGAATTTTTTATCGGCTCATTCACCGATGCCGCATTTTCGACGCCGCCAATTTGAACCATAAATATGGCGATCGTAAATATGTGCCGCGGTATAAAAAATAATGTCAGCTGTTTAGAATCATTGTGCCGGGAGAATTCCTGACCTGCTTCTTTTACCGACCTCCATTTATGCATTGTTAAATATAAAAGTTCGCGTGGTTTGCATGTGAACGATCGTAAAACCGTCGAAGGAGCATTGTAAAATACCGTTGGGCCGTCAAAATGCGATTTAACAGCTCGGAATGAGCGAACGGTGTGTTGCTGTTGCAAGTAGGAGCCGCTGCCGGGGTAGGTTTATGATTGCGTAAACCGCGGTCAGCTTTATACGAGGAGAAAACTTCGTCGGTAAAACAGGTTATCATGGTTGCGTTACTTGTACAATTTGCAGAAGCATTTTCTCATGCAAAACATTGTGTGAAAATTGATAATAAAAACACTATTTATTTATTCAAAGATTTTACTTGTTCGGTGAAAAAAAGTTATCGAGTTATCACTAATATTGTGTATTTTTTACGTAGTAATATCATATTATGATAATGTTAGCAACTTTCTTTTCCTCTTTTAATTACATTTGTTTTAACACATTTTCGGGAATTAACTTATAAACAGGAATCTAATGAAATTTTCACTGATGTCACATGACGCGGTACTGTCGACCGAAGAGTAAAATACGAGTAACATAAAGAGCTTTTACTTAATAGGGAACATTAGAACTCGTGTGAGATTACGTCCCAAGACGAAGTAAAATATGTCACACTCGACATAAAATCGGATCCTCCATTTCCGCCGGAAGTGGGACATCCTCCCAATTCTTCATAGCTTCTTTTGTACAATGTGTACGATCCACTTGCGAATCGTAGCCCTTTCCCGTTGATCTCTTCCTCTCTTCGTCACTCACTCGATTACTCACTTATCCCATCTCGCTCTCTCCTTCAACAGCTTTTACTCTCCGGTGACACTTGACATTAAGCTACGTCCCTGACGTAGGGGGTGCTTCTACATTTATCCGATCGAGTCGAGAAGACCGTGTAAGAGGCAATTCCAGTAAGTTTTCTTCTCTCGGTGATATCAGCGGCGACGGTGGTCGGGCCGTGAGGCTGGAGGATGAGCGAACACTGACAGATAAGAAAAACCGGTCTCCTTATTGGAAAAACGAGACCGTATAACGAGGCGACAATGAAATACGTCCTTTATTGGCTCGTAATGACCTCGCGGATAGAATAACGATCTTCCGGAAATCTTGTTGCTCCTATCTCGCGATTTAATCGATTACAATTTTCTTCGATTTTAATGAAAATGAAGCTCCATTTCTTTCTCTCTCTCTCTCTCTCGTTCTACACATGGCAAAAAATATGTGTATAATCACAACTATTTTCTTCCGATAATGGCCCCCGCTGACTTTTGGATTTGATTAATGTGTCACGTCGTAATACCGCGCCCGCGTTCCATGCATATTTCAGCGGTAAGTTTGGCCCGGGAAGAGCCGTCGCGGTGCTAATGACGGTCGTACTTCATTCGGGAACCCGGGAGAGTCGTCTCCTCGTCGGGGGGAACGCGGGAATGTCTTCGATATTACCCGCTTGTTCCCACCGGACGCTTCTCGTCGGATACAAGTCACGGAAGCGTCGTTACCGAGCGACGAGGACGACAAACTAAATTCGCTTTTTATGTCCTTTTCATAAGTCACCACGAAACGTTGGCAATAATTTCATTTTAATAACAAATTCAATCAATTTTCCTCCCTCTTGCGACCCGTCGTCGCAATCTGTATTAATTTCACATTTTTCTTTTTTATCCTAAATTTTCCCAAAACAATATTTCGCGTGACATACTTTCCCTCGTCACGCTATTATCCGACTGATCACTTTGCTCGCTGCGCAAGACTCGGGAATTGAGAAAAACCATTTCCTTCCGCGGAATAATCGACAGAGTAAGTTCGCTGGATAAAAAATCGCGTGATCTTGGCAGGATTATCGGCTTCTCGCCATCGGAATTTCCTGCCTGGCGAATTCCTGGATAGCTCTCGTCTCGAGGAGCGTTCGTGATCGCCTTTCGATAACCGATTCGATAATTTCGTTCCACCCCGTCGAGGAGAATCGGATACCTCGTCTCGTATCTCGAAAAATGGCACTCGTTTCCGGGATAGCCAACTCGTCCTCAAAAATAGGTTTGCCTTGCGCGATCCTTTGTTTCATAATCGGATGTCGCGAGGAGCCAGACTAAGTTGCTATCGCCGGATTAATGGAATCCGTTTTCTTGTCAGGAAGGAGAAGCGATGCGCGTCACGATTCCCTCGTGCGATGTTCAAACGTGACAATGTCGCTCCGCTCATTGACGTCGGCGACATTAGGAATTCATGAGGCGAATCGAGTTTTCCCTCGCGGACGTGCCGAAGGACAAAATAATAATCGGTGTGCAGCGGCGTCTCGTGTCATCGCGTGTTTCTCCGAGATACCGTCGTGGCGAGGCGGACAGTCGGGAGGGATAAGAGGGTGGCTAAGTGGATCGTCGAGAATCGAGATTCCAGAGTGAAATGAACCAGGGACCGTTCGAAATGAGCTGTCCGCGCCAGATAACCCGGATAATTGCTTCTGCGAGACTTGATTAATGTCGCTCCGCATATACACATATTTCTGCGAATGTCGACAGGAGGCATTGAAATCGCACCGGATCCCACGAAAATTTAATTTTCTGCGTTACATGTGATATGGTTCAAGAAATCTGCATACACATATCCACCCGTAATTACAGAACTGTGCATGGTCATATGCTCGTCGCTTCCCTTACTTTCTCATTAAACTGTGAAATTATTATTAATCACATTCGTGTTATTTCATGTAAGTATACTAAACTAGTTATATTGCACAAATTTAGTAAATGGAAAAGTACTTCAGTGTACGGGTCGTACATACGGAAGCATAGAAAACATATATGGACAAGTAAAGAAGTCATAGGAAAATTATTCTTGTGCGAGATTATCACCGTAATACGATAGAAGTCGCAATAGATAATAATTTTACACTGAAAAAACAATGACGGCACCGGGAATTGAACCCATGCCCTTTGAACTGCTCAGCAGAACATTCTACACAACCGTCGTTACTCGTATATGTCACGTTTGTTATTCGTTCAATTGACCTCAGTTTTGCCATTAAATATCTTTTAGATTCAACATCTGGTTACCGCAACTAAAAGTTATTGTTGCCTTGACACGAAACTTGCGCAACTTTGTCAGTATTGTGGTTTGCAGTGAATTATTCTTGCGCTGCATGCGAGATTTCCTTAACCGTAGTTGATACAAGTAGAATTCGCCGGTCTTTGCGAAGGGAAGAAACATTATAATTATTATTCAGTAACTAATAAAATTCCTACATAATTTGTCTCGTGGTTTGTGATCCCACGTCACAATTGTGTGGCGAATAAATCGCACGTTCGGAGGTTCGTAATTTAAACATTGATTAATTATCCGTGTTATATAAATGTAATTTAATTATTCGGAAAATGACGGTGCACTTCAATGCCCACGAAATTATCAGTGCTGCGCGCGTAAAGCTATTCACAACGTCCTTCATTTTCGAGTCGTTCGCGTAACAACATCGATAAATTTTCGAAATTGAATTTCGCTCAAGGGCGATAAACTGGAAAATAGTATCTCTCGTTGAAAAGCAACGTTGCAGAGGAAGGTTCGGTTAAATGTGGAAGGCGTCCTTGATGGGGAGAGTGACTCCTCGCAGAGACATTCTCGTAGAAACTTCGATGAGCGACGTTTGTTTCCCAACAGCCTATTGCCGTCATTTGACATGGTTGGCCCCAATTGGCACTTGTTGACCCCACTGTGCGCCTTGTCATGACTCCGAGTCATCGGCTTACCAGTCTGTTAAACTTGCCCCGTGCCCTAATCAAGCCCCTCTCTTCGCCAACCCCCTTCCCTCTTCGCTCCCTCCCCCTCTCACACCAGCCTCTTCGCAGCAGTATCGTCCCACGAGTACACGCTCTCGCGGCATATGTACACGCACGGGCACATTCTTCCCGGCTAAAGGATCGTTCACAAATTAAGCCATGCTTTCATAACTTCTCTCCGTTTGTTCGAAATCTTTGCCGTGGCGCGTCTTGGAATTTCAAATAAAATGCGCGCTTAAATACCGCGCGTGAATGCAGTTAAATACATAAAAACGTACGTAAAGCGAGAAAGTGATATAAACTTTACGAATTATACGTGTCGACTGTTAAATGTTAATTTGTATCAAATATCAATTAATTAACAGTTTCATTGAAATGCAAATATAAAAAATTACACGGTATGTAAAACCGTTTTAAAAATATATCTTCGCAGAGAATGATGCAATAAGAATGTCATACTTATTCCACCAATGTTTTGGGTTTCTTTTAAACATGACCAATATTTCATGGAAATTAAGGATACGTCAATTTGTATTCGTTAAAGCAGTTTTACTTGAATATCTCAATTCGCATCACGTATTCTTCAATACATTTCGGGTAATGAATATTCTTTAAAAAAAATTGTCAATTTATTATTTGTCTGTCTAAGTGCTGTATATGTATAAAGTTCAATTTAAAAGTTAATTATTTTCATTAGTTTGCGTTATGTGAAAACTAACAATTGGCTAAAAGCAATTTGCGCACACTAGATTTTCATTATGAAATTATGTAATTCGCGACTTGAAATGAAAAAAATGTTCGGCTTTTACGGTAGCATATCACGTCGCCCGTAAAAAAGTATTTCCATAATAAGCGCAAAAGAATTTAGGGGCAAACTCGCAATCCGCTAAGTATACCGTTGGCTGTGTACACTGCGCGAGGTTATATAGCGCGAACCCTGAAAGACGTTGATTAATCGAAGAAGAGTCGAGTAGCGATCTGCTCGACGACGGTAAAAAAAAACGGAGAGAGATCGAGGGTCATGACAGCGCTTTCAGCGCGGCGCTCCGAATCAATTTAGCGTATCCCGCGCAAGTATTTTCAAGCACGCATGAATACCGACGATCCACGCGCTAAGGGCCCGTTCACACATACCCTTACTTCATACACATGTGTTTATGCGCGTGTATGTAAAGTACGCATTCATTGTCTCCGTAAATTGTCTTTCATTATTTCGATGTATTTCTTCATTCATTCATCGTTATCCGACCTTTATTAAAAATCAAAAAACAAAATTTACGTAATTAATTTCTTTTTCTTCGATCGATTGCCTGCCCATTGTTTGGTAAAAAATAACGCAATCTAAATGTACGGTCGCAACTGGTTACAGACAGTAATAATAGTTCTCGAGGAGTATTGAGGAAATAATGTATTTCACAAAAATAAATTTATTCCAAGTGTGGAATAATAAACCGGGCAGTCTCCGAAGCAACGTTCAGCGGAGTAACGAATGCACGACACTTTGCATTAATCGCATTAAACGCGCGTTTGCCCGGTGCATTGGAAGGCTCGTGCTGGTCTTGCGATCGAAGAGACATCAATGCGAGAAGTGTATTCTTAACACAGTTCGCCGCGCCCGTCGATTGCGTAACGCCACGGCTTTGTCCTGCCGTCGTCGCTTTGTCGCCCGTAATTGATTTATACACCACGCTTGATACGATTGTGGGACGTCGAGTGATTTTACCGAGCGGAAAAACATGATAATGAACGAGCCAGAAGGAAACTCGATTACGCCGCTGATTCGCTACCTTTTCCCATAGTTTCCCTCCGCTTTTTACACGGCGGCGCGCTTTTTGCCTCAATGAAACTCTTCTTTTGTCGCGACGTTATCAAAGTCGATGAAAAATTGGATAATTGATGTCCGCCTGATCGTTGATTTACCGTCGATCACACCGATATTGCAGAATTCGATCGAATGAATGAATCAATGCATTTTGTCATTTTGCCATATCGACATAACGCAGCTTCTAGTCCGGTCGTGCCAGGGTTAAATGGTGTCGCAGAGCCAGTTAACCCGCGATCGATGAAACTTGGAAATTACTGGGCATCTTAGAACTGCGTAGTATTACTCCGTCACGTGTATCAGTCTCGAAATTTGTGTCGCGCGTTACGCGTGACATTCGTTACATTTTGTTACATTTCTTTGTATTTTGTCGAGTCTGAATAAATGCTGATGCGATTATTTCATCCTTTGTGCTCCGCTGATTACGCCGGAGATACCCGTAATTTTGTAACTTCACTGGTTTCGATATGGAGAGATAAAAGAATTTCAAACGCGTTCTGGAACTGTGCGGTTGACAGCATCCTGAAAAATATTTGAAATGCGCAACGTCGGTATAGAAAATGAAATGAATCGCGATCGGTTTCCCGAGAATCGGGAAAGGCTTCTAATGTCCTTCGTTGGCATACACAAATAGTGAAAAGCGACGCGCTTGTGGGGCGTGTTGCGAATGACGCGAGTGAAATGTTCCAGACAAAATTAAAGTTATAGTTAGGAAAACGCGCAACGTCGACCGGAGACGCATGTCAAGAAATATATGTCACATCCGGCCGGACCGGGTTGTCGATTGGCCGCGAGCCAGCTCATTACAATATACTTATTCTTTCGTTTTTTACACGTATCTCGCACGACGCGACGTTTCATCCTTCGCCGCTGAAAATGTTCCCGGAACGATTATCATAATGAGGCGAGTTACAAAAGGAAGCAACGTTTCGCAATAATTTCTCGTGTCATGCAATCGATATTAACGAGCCGTTTCTGAAGCGACCGTCTTTCTCCGCATTTCACACTTGCCGCGTGTTACTTTCAAATATAAAAATAGTTTCCGCACGCTTCTTTCTTCCCTTCCTGCAAACAACGTTCACCAGCGTTTCTACAAAATTACACGGTTATTCAAATTAACAGTCCCGCCACCACCGCTCCTCGTACCTTTTTTTCGCATTCGCCGCTGTAATTTTATTTATTTACGTTCATTTTACGTTTGCACGCTTCTGAAAGGAGCGACATATGCCGACTATTTGTCCCGACGAGGGTTATAATTTCATGAAATTATTTGCCCAAGTGCGTGCGCTCGCCTGTTTGCATTTTTCCAATTACGCGTTATTATTTACATAAATATTAATCATTCCTCTGTTTGCTTGTTCCAGGTATGTGTAAAAGCAATTTCGAACGTTTCTTTCGCTACTTATCGACTATAATTACAGTTTTGTCATGAAAAATTCTAAAATTTAACAACGGCTTTTGTGTGCATGCAACACAGTGTCTGCAATTGCACAATTATGTATTTGCATATTAATTAAAGATGCTCGAGGAGAAGCTCAGTTATAATAATACCTCAAATTCGGCAAATCACGCAAGGTAATTATAAGAAGCAAGCAAGTGACCTTTTCGAAATTAGAACGGCAATTAATATTCTCTTTGCTGGAGTGCAACGAAGTAAGATGCAAAAAATGTACTTCAATTAATCGAGCATTGTTAACTGCGTTGAACTTTTCGCGTAACGCAGTCGACTAGCTAAAAAATTCGCTATATGTGAATCACCTGCACTTTACCGCGAAAATGAAAAAGAGCAGAAAAGAAGGAGAATGTGAAAGGCGCGAAATGTTGAGTCTCGTAATTACGCATATGAAAAGCCTTCTCATCCGATTCTGTCTAATTAGGCGACGCGAATGACATTTTTTCGCTAATCGATATCGCACTGGGACAATGTGCAGGAGCGTATGCACCGTGCATAATGGTAGACGAGATGCGGAGGTTGATTCGGCGTTGAGATCCATCGGGGCTCGTTGTATCGAGAAATCGGGAGTCGCGGTAAACAACGGAGCTCGAAGGGGCACGGTAGCGAAGGTAGATTCGACGAGGGGCACGAAAATGGAAAGGGTGCTCCCTCGTTCGCACCGTCACCCGTGTAATCGTGGTTAATTAACGAGCCGGCGTTAACAAGACCGCCGATTGCTGGTCTGCCTTTCGCCGTCGAATATTCAGCCGCGATTATCCGACTCTACCTCCCATTCTTCCCTTCCGGTCGGTCGCGCTCGTTCGCGTAATTGTTGTAATCGCGCGTTTCACTCGCCTGCATTTTCGCCGGCTGCCCGATTCCTGCACTTCGACGGCCGTGAGTTGATAACGCGTTGCGCGCTGCTGCGCCCCACAACCGCTTTACGGCCGATTCGCCGGCGAGATATTGCGATGGGAATGATGACAATTGTCGGAGTCGAGTATACCGTTGTTTGGAGAAGTGGCTACTTTCGGAATAGCGACGAAAGAATCGAAGGAGTCAATTTCGCCGGTATTGCACGCGGCGAAACGCGTTTCGGCAAACAGCCGGAGAAGCGGCAGACGCTGGATGAGGAAAAGGCGTGTCGCTCTCGGTACTCGTCTCGGCGAACTTTGCCGCTTCGACGAAGCCGCCACTCTCGCGCCCCTTTTCGCGAAAGGCAGGTTTAAATCTCGTTAGATTCACGCTTTATTCGAATCCGCCCTTCCTGTTGAAATTCGCAGCTGCTATTTTCTTGATGACGCTGGGCGGGAAATGAGATTTCTCAGAGAAACTTGGCTTTATTAAAAATATCCTCTATTAAGTGACAAAGATATTGCCGAATGACAAGAGAACGTCGAGATCGGGGAGCGCAACGCGCAAAGTAGCTGAAGGTCTTGAAGGGGATTGACGCCGGTAATTTTGGGGTTGCCCCGCAACGAGTCTTGATTTTCGACGTTTATTGGAGCAGATTTGCTCCCCTCTAGAAATGATGGAAAGCAATTTCTATCGTAATGCGAATTTTGATATTATGCTTTGTTCGACTCGTAAACAAGAATAGGAGATGAAAAACGACACGGAATTCATAACAATTCGGTAAAGCACTTATTTTTTAAATTTAACCTATTCGGATAATCGAAGAAAACTTTCTAATACCAGACAAATTGCCGTTTAATATTCCAATTAAACAAGAAAATCAGGGATTGGTGCAGATCAGTGAGATGAAATACCAATGATCTCGCATTTTTTGTAAGAATTGATTGCATAAGATCTTCTGCGCGAATAGAAACTGTTTAACTTGTCAGAATCGAGCGGGGAAGAAAAGATAACAATCTTTGTCTCTTCCAATAACAAGATTGTATTATCGTAACGGAGGTAGAACATTGAAGCAGTGGCGTACGTATGTAAATATCACGCCAACACGCGTAGTACGTTTTGAGAAAAGGCGGCCGTTAAATCAAGGCACAAGTCTAACGTTAACGGCTTCCTATAACCGGAAATGTGACTAAAACAAGTAGCCGTTGAAAAAGGGAGCTTTAAATACATGTACGCCACTTTCCCTTGTAAAAAGTAGACGTGTTATCGCTGCTTCTCTGTCACTTACCAAAGCTTTTACACGCTTTTGCAGACGCCTGGAATATATTTTATCGCGACTAAGGCAAGAAACGCCATTCTCCATACTTCTAATTTCATTAAAAAAAATTCATGTCTACTTTATTTTTATAATTGATATTTTATTTCGTGAAACACACTGTTATTATTTAATACATTAGACGAATATCACTTTTCTTCCGTGTGCTTTTTATTCATATATTGCGTCGTGCATCGTGACGGATTAGGAAGATACACCGTGGCGTCAATCTAACCCACTTGAGCTAAACATCCTTCAAACCACTCCCATTAGTCGCTTATCTCACCAGTTCTCCCCTCGGCTCGAAAAAAAACAAAGTTGTACTTCTTGCCCAACCCTATGTAACCTCTTGCCTTTAACGATACCCTTGTTCCATCACCCGTTGCTAATTTACCCAAACCATTCTCACTCCCGTCCCTTTTATCTCATCTAACATTCGTGCGTCACTCTTATTAAAAACAGATCAATAACACATGGTTAATTCAAATATAAAATTTACCCCCTGCTTTAATTAATATAAGGTATTTTGTCAGCATTGTAGTTTGAGCCGATTAAACTGGACAATTCATGTTAGAGGGAAAGAGCCAAATATTGAAACCGACTTAAATTATAATTTGTTAAATTATACGAGAAAATAATTTATGACTTCTAAAGATTAGAATGTGCAAAAATTACATCCTTTTCCCGCACAAATAGTGTACATATGGCGGTAAACGAAAAAAAACGCGCACCTACAATTTCAGGAAATTTTGTTGAATTTTTAGTACATTGTAGTCGACTGCTTTTTCGTATGCGTATTTTTCATTCGCAAGAGTGCAAGTCTCGTGGCTTAACCCTATTGGCTCTCGCTATTTTCCAGATACACACACGCATACGTAAAAGTTCGTAATTATGCGTGCACACGTTTGGTAGGAATTGTCAGGGGATTAGGGCCTGCGGGAGAGGGTTGCGCGTACTAAATAAAACGTGTTCCATCGATTCGCGTCACGTTCGATATTTTATGAGAGGCTCTGGCCGCAATTTTCATTAGTATCATGGCCGTCGACGATTCAAACTTTCAAACGAACGAGAAAAATTTATGAACATCGACATAATCCCAATCGCTTGATTAACAGCATCTTTTCACCGCGATCCTGTACAAATGTTTCAAAATCGGTTTAATTACATGGGACCGTGCATTATATACATATAACTAATTATAAAACTGTTGTTTGTATTTTTTAGCGGTATTCGTGACTAACGCTAAACTGAATTGTTGTGACATTAGAAACCTTAGTTTTAAATAAACAAAAGATTATATAATGTAATTATGTTCCGTAATAGCTCAAGAACTTCGATTCGACTGGTATGAGCTGATCCTAGACATTTTTTTAGCAAATTTTTGACTTGAGGAACTCGGAATTGAAAAAAATAAAAGTCCTATAAATATTCAGAACTATGGCACATTCGACTATAATGAAAAATGGGGTGTGAAGGTTAAGTATGGCATGAATTAGAAAATTTTACGACGGAAAATTGCGTAATAACGAAGCGGCAGATCTATAACAAAGAGCTGAATTCGATTATAAATAATTTGCACGTGGCAGACAAGTCCCATTGAAAGGCGCACTGCCTTCGTAACGATTTGCGAGATTATCGCGCAGAGAGCGGCAGCGCTAACAACAGGTACTGGTCTCCCGGGAATCGCATCCCTTTTAGCTATTTCCCCAACCGACCGCCGGCGAATGGCTCTTTGAGCAACGAGGGTGAAAACACGTGAGTCTGTGCATTATACATATACCGGAGGGTTGGCGATAAAATGGCGAGAGAGGGAAGTGGTGAAGCTACATTGGAAATAAGATGAAAATTGAGAGCGAGAGAGATGACACGGGAAGAAATACTCGTGCTAAGGATGACATATTGGAGCGACCGGAGTAGTGTTCACCCCCTCTTTCTATTCCTCTTTCCACCTTCTACCCCTCCTCTTCTTGAGTCAACCTTCCCCTTTATCTCATCGTCGCCATTCAACGCCGATTGACATACTCGGGTAAATCCAAACCTAATTTAAAAGTAATTTTTCTCCTCATTTAATTTCCGAATACGTTTGGCTCACTTGACAAAGTCATTTCAATATGAAGGAATCCTACAATTTAACAGACTGAATATACAGTACATCTTTAAAGTAAATTTAATAAATGGTATTTTAATAAATATACATGTCGTGCTTATTTTTTTATATTTGCGGAACTGTAAATATTCTATTAATAAATTTTTAGTAATTAACATGTGAAAAGTCTGTATGTTATTTTATTTCATTGGTAGATGGTTAGTCAGTGACTGCAGTTTTTTAATTCTCACTTGACGAAGTAATCTTCGGTGGTAAATTCACCGATGCGCTTTTACGCGAAAATGTAATTCTCGCAAAAAACGAGCGTGATGACAATTGTCAATGCAACGGCAGGCATTGTAAAGACGTTAAAAATCCTGTAATTTCCCATTCCGTCTCATAATGAAATTCATGAAAGGGAGAAAATAATGAAAAAACTGCTCGGCGCTACACACACGCTCACAATCAAATACAGAAATTCAGACACGTAGTATTAAAAAGGGAGAAAATAAAAACAAAACGAAGAAAAGCGAGGCTGCAGGCTTTGCCTTTCAGAACGGAAAAGCGGCGCGGTTCGCCGCCTATTCAGCGGCGCTCCTCTCTATGGGCTTCCATTGCGGATGCCTTGACGCGCACGTAAATGCCACTATTTACTGCCGCTGCTGAATCTCTAATTTGTACGAGCGAGAGCGACCGAGAGAAAGGGATAAAAAATGGAAAACCTGATGCCTACTTGATTTTTATACTCATGAGTTCAGCCGCATGTGTTCGTACTCTCTGCGATCGCGCGAATATTCTATCGGGTCTGTATTAACGTATGCTAAATCGGTATGCAACTTTTGACAGTATCTTTCATATTAACGTCGGTGGAAAGAGCGAGATAGTAAGCGTGCCTTTAATTAAAAACTAAAGCAAAATGAAAATCGTACATCGGTCATGTACAAGTCAAACGTTGCACACAGGATTGTTATCATTTGTCAGTTGTTATTATCAATTTTTATATTCCGTTGATACCGATGTCTCTTTCACCGGATTTTGTTCATTTATAACAAATCTGTTTGAGTGGAGCAAAAAATTACTTCCGAAATGTTTGAGGTACTGGAAAGCGCGGCGTGTAAACTGTAATATTTGGCTGTTTCAGTAAGCGGGAGTAGCGCCAAAAGCAACAAAAAAAGAATACATTTTGGTAACTGCCAGAATCGTCGGTTGGTCGGACAGACGCCAACCGATGATTCCAGTAACAACAAATAAATTTCGGATGAAGCGACCAGGAATAGCGGTTACGCCGGCGAAGCAAAATGATACTCAGTTACCGTTACCAATGTACGTTGCTTTTCTGGGCGACGATCTCGCCAGCGTAAACGCGCGGCAAACAGGTGTAAACAAATACGCCGGAGCCAACGCCAGGCGGGTGGGAACATTTTCCGCGTCGTGCTCATTCGTCATTCGACCGGTCGATGTCGGGTAATTGAATACATGGCAACGATGGGGACAAAGAGAGGGCTTTATATGTGGATTAAGGGGGTGACTTCGGTTAAGGTCGGGTGCGAGAAGGGGAGGCAGGGTGTGCGGGGAGCGAGCTGTCGTGTTCTACCGCAGTGTTCCCGGGTTTTATGGCGCAGTGGTTGGGATTAATGAGGGGCCACGACTGCCGCGGTGCAGATTTCATTTTACTATTTACCCCAGCGTTTATTCACGGGCGACGAGGAGCGGTAAAACGAAGGGGCGCTATTCGACACGTAACCTCGGCTTTTCGACGCGCGCCTCAACTGGCTAACATTACCTTGCGCGAATCGATCGCCTCTCTAAATCTACTTCATTTACTTTGCCCGTTTGTTCCGAGGCGACCGTAACTTTAATTTCTCATTTCCCCGCATTTTTTCGCTAACTTAATGAAACGGCTGGGGGGTTCAATTAGCCGCTGATTGCCCCACTCGTTACACCCGCATCCCAAACCGTGTGGAAATAAAACTAAGCGTGGAGAAAGGTGGAGACCCACCCCCTCTTCCCCCAACTTCGGTCATTGTTCCTCGAGATTTGTGAACGGGGAGTCAAAGTAGTATGGTAAAATGACGCGGTAAAGGGCTAGAAATTATGTGCAGACTTAAATCATACTCGACAAAACTAACAATTAAAAAATTTTGCGAACGTTGATTCATTATTCAACCCAATGATTATTTTTACTCTACTATACTATTTACATAAAAAGTTTCATGTTTATACGGTTTCAAAAAATCCGTACCTCGACAGAACACTTGATAATTGATTCCGCTTCTTATAATTGTACTTAAATCGTTTATTTCGAGTCAATAGTATCGAATAATAATCAGCGTTCGTTTGAAATGATGACACACAGTGAATAACTAAATTATTTGCGTGCAGTCAAATCGGCGTAATATTTCGTTAAATTTTATAACGCGCGACAGAACATTTACAGGCGAGAGCAGACTTTTTAGCGATAATTTGTCCTGTTCCTTTTTGCTAGCAGTTCCCCCGATTTAATGCATCGTTCCCATTCGTAATATCCGCATGACTGCGCCACCTGGGACGCCGCAATTTTCAATTAATGCGTTTCTGCGTGATTGCAAATATTCATGCGCTCTATGGAACATTTGTCCGATTAATTTTCATTTTTGACGAACGCCTCTCGAACCGTCTATAGAGCAGACGTTTTCATATCGTGGACCATTAATCTCTATAATGACTTTCATTTAATTTCAAGTGTTAAGCTCGAAATTCTTGATGTCAAATTTATTCAATTTTTTATTCATGCTTGTATATTTCTTATTTTGCACCACATTTGAAATGTCGTTCGAAATAATGTAAATAATAACGTAATCGTAAATTTTGTCGCAGGTATATAAATTTGATTACCGATTCAAAAAAATGATTACATCGCACTAACTTTGTGAATTAGTTTATAAGGCAATTAAAGAGGGAAGAAAATACTGTGCAATAATCGTTGTCAAATATGTAACTTGACGAACGTTGACGTATCAGCTTGGGGTTGAGCGAACGGACTAAACGCACTAAAATAAAACGCACATTTGAGGTTAGGTCGGATCAGGGGTTCGCAGCCAGCTGACTCGGAGAGGGCTTCCAGTCGTTTATATGGTGATTCGACGAGGGTACTTCGGAAAATGTCAAGGGAATCGTAAGGGTCGCGGTTGCCTCGCTTTCGATGTTCCAACTATCTTTGTAGAAATTCAGCATGCTGACCAACCTCGTAAAATATACATGTACATGCATATGTGTACGTATATACGTATTAGTTAGTAAAATCATTTGAATTATTTCAATCGATAAACTAGAGTCGAGAAACACGAATTTATATATAAATAAAAAATATAAATATACTATATAAAAATATAAATATTTATATATAAATAAAAAATGAAAGTATGTTTTCTGTATTTAGCAAAAAGATTCGTAATAACTTGAACGAAGTTATTACATTACTCGTCTCTCTTGCTTTATACAATATTATTTAAAACTTGTTGCAATATTACAAAAGTTCTGCACTCAGTTTTGCTATACAGTTTTTGCTAACGCGCATACTGCAAAATCTTTAAATCTTTGTAAAAATTCAGAAAAATCATGAGTGTCCCGCGCGGAAAAAATTTCATTAAACTTTGTGACTTTCATTCGAGATGTTGAGGGTGATTGTCTCGACTTTCGGCACATTGGTTCACGTGAAAATCGATAGTCGTTCAACCCTCACCGCGGCCAGATGTTGAAACTTATTCGATATACGCAGTCAGAGGATGGGCACAAGCAAATATACCCGGTGTCTTATGAAAACACGAACGTGACAACAAATTGTACCGTTTTCATGAACAAGAGAATTGTTTTTTGACTCTGCATCTAAACAAATCACATAAGAAGGTCTATATTTAATTATGTTTTTTAATGAATGTGCCCTTTTCTGTAGCTTATTTAATACAGAACGTATTGCAAACTACTTTTCTTTGTACGTACAACTTTAATGATTGGATACGGCTTTACTATAAAATTAGTCATTTTCGTAGAACATTTAAAAAATATAATATTATTATGATAAGTTACTTCTCAATAGACAAAATAACGCAAAGCATGGACCGCATAAACAAAAGGAAATAGGAATTTAATGAAGGGTGTGGAGAATGTGCCGTAGATGTATAATAAATGTCATATTATCAGGAGAAAGAGGATATTTTATCGCTTTTTACGCCGCGGAAAACACGAACTTCTCATGTTTCATTTTCTGCGGCTGTCATGGAAACGTGCACAAAAATAATGAAAGCAACTTCAGAGTAGCAACCTATTCATGCTATCTCATGTGGAATGAATAAGGGTTGGCGAACGAACGACAATGTTCGTGTGACACGTAAAAGATTGTTCGGAATCGTGATTCGGTAATAATGTCATCGTATGCAACGCGAACAATTCGGCTAAAGTCAAACAATGCATTTTTTTACAATTAGTTTTACGGATATACGTACTACCTTAAAAATTGTAATGTAAATGAAAACTTTGTAAATGAAAAATGTAAATTTTTTTTCATCCCTCTCATTTCTCTTGCAAGTCGTACAATAGAAAATACGGTATTAAATAAAAATGCTATCGGTCGGCCGTGACACAACCTCTCGCGAAATTGCACGTTAATTTGGCGCTTAAATAATGGAGTCACCGTGCGAACACGCGATGCTTGGCACGTGAATAGGTCCTGTTCGTGTTCGGCCAATTATCAGCGATCGCCGTTTAAAATTTACCAATATTCACTTTTCGCTTTGTGAATCAAACGTTCGCAAGACGAAAAATAAATACTCGATAAAAAAGAAAGTCGGACAGACTTTGCTGACAACTTAATTTTTCCATCACAATTCGTTGATTACAATTTATTTATCAAGTAAACAATTTATTACTTCAGCAAAGTAATTTTACTACTACAGTTACATTTTTGTATAGATTTCTGCTTAAGATGTCTTTTTATAATTTGTTGGAATAACCAGTTTTGTAGTACGTTAGTAAAGAATGTTCATAAAAAAGTAAAAATCTTTATTTACTTCTTCTGAAGCTGTTTACATTTATTGATACATGAGTCGACAAATACGCCGTCCATACAATCTACTCTTCCTTGTGTATAGTTTGACTTACGAGACAATGACGAGGCTAATCGTTAAAGTAGGCGTATCACCTATTATTCGCGCCCTTCTCAAATCCCAACGAGCTTCGGCGGATCGAATCAGGGAAACGCCGGGTTAGTCGTTTCACCGGATTATCAATAGTACTGGCGATTGAATTTGACATGGACGTTTTTTTATTTCCTCCATTTCATCCACGCCTCCAGAGATTACAATTGTTCCGTTTTTTGTTATAGCCACTGCCTGCCATTTCGTTTCGGCTACATTTTCGGGAATTACTTGGATTTTTTCTCAACCGTTTACTTTCCATCGACTTATTCTCGCGTCACGGTATAACTTTTACGGCACAATAATCCAGCAAAACATTCATGCGAATCTTTTCCGGGCGTTGCACAACAACGCAAAAGCACCCTCGCGCATGTTCCTATATATCTATCGTCCATTTTATCAGTGGAAAAAATCTCTCGGCCTTGATATTCCAGCACATTGGTCGCAGTGAGGATAATGGAAAATTTAATATTGTTGAGGGGAAGGGTGTTTGAGGAATCCGAGAATTCGAGAAAGTTAACGGGTGGAGATTTTGAATGTAGATGGCGACTGCGGGTAACGGTGAATTGGGAAGAGCGAGGAACATTGGCAAAAGATCGTAGGAGCATCGGCAAAGATACTGACTTCGTCCCGCGAATGTTTCACGCTCATTTCCGTTTCTTTTAATGTTGCGGTGGAAAAGCGCGTAGCGGAAAATGAGGTAAGAGCAATTCAGCCTGCTTTACGTTTCTCGGATTTTCACCCTCGAGGAAGCAGCTGGGCCATTTACCAACGCTGCCGATTCTTACAGCCGCGTACGTGTGTGCATGCATATGTACGTATAGACACAGACAAAGGAAAGAGTGCCATGAGATGCGTATGAGTATACTTGTATCTGTTCGCTTTGGAAAAGCAGAAACATCTTGCATTACGTATGTATATTGCCGAGAATTTATCGCGCCTGCGGCAGTCCTCGCAGGGTGCAAAGTCACGTACTTCGGGATTTCAATCTTAGCCCCGTCGTCGTTTTTCGTTCCCACTTCTTATTACGCCGCGATCCGACTTCCGCTTCACGTCGCGAACACCAGACTGTCGCATAAAGGCGCCTGCCGCACGACAAATTCGTAACCTGAAATTCCCAACAAATAACGCCTTCGTCGTAACACCTGCCTTTTCCTCCTGCTTTTTTTTCTGAAAAGCAAAGAAGCATTTGTTGCAGGATATAACGTCACAAAATGTGCAAGAAATTCCGTCATTTATTTTTATGGTTAATTTTCTTCCTTCGTCATGTACGACAATTATTCTCTTTGCTTTTGTAACTCGATTTTTTTTTAAAGATCGTAATTACGTACCAGTTAATTGATGCAAACAAAGTGCCGGCAATATTGGTTAAGTGATCAAATCTTAGTTACTTCAAAAATGAAAGCAACTATCTCACAATGTCGCTTTCACGACACGGGTTTATGTGCGTAAGCGAAAGAATCGAGAATTTCCTCGTGAACATTTATATCCCGACCGCCGAATAAAGGAAATTGTCTATCGAACCGAGAATCTTCGATATCCACGTTCATCTTACCCGCCGGTACGCTCGCTTTTTTATTCCCTTCCGCTGTCAGATTTAAGCTCTTTGTCTCGGCCCCTCTTTGCCTACGCTCTTCATCCTAGAAATCTGAAATCTCGGTAAACAATTCAATCTCGCAAACGAAACCCAATTTTTCTCGAAATCGTAGCTCGAGTGCTCTCATGAAAAATGTATTTTCACGCATTTTCACCCTGTCGTTTCAACAATCGTTCTACATATTTTAAAAGTTTCATTATAAAAAATTTATTTTTCGTAAATTGATAATTTTTTAAATGACCTCCATTTTTTATAATTTTTTCATGGTATCAGAAACAAAAAGATATTATGCACGATATACATCATATTTCTTAAAAATCGAATAAACAAAATAATTTTTGCGAAATTGCTATCAGCACAATTAGATTGCGCGAGGGAACGAGAGTAACGCCAAGCGGGGTGAATATCTCGGAGATGTGGGACGTGCGAGTTTGCGGATCTTGGATCGATCGGACCATCGCAGTTGTAAACGCGATTCTGCTGGGTTAAGTATGCAGAGACGACGGAACCGCTAAAGTAAGGCAGGAACGCAATGTGCCGTGAGAGCCCGAGCGACGCCTGGCCGACCGTCGCGACGCTTGGGACACTTACCCTCTGTCGTATTTTATGCGGCTGCAAACGACGACGTTTATTGCTCGGCGTGAAAATCGATCTTGCAAAACAGCGTCGTTTATTTGTCCATTTGCTCCAAAACTGAAAATTAAAAAATGTGTAGGGCACATTCGCATTAACAGCCGATGTCCGAAAATTCTATTAAATAACTGAGTCTTGTTTGTTGTTATGGAAATATTGCGGAGAGTTAGGAGTATGAATAGTTTTGACACATGTTGTTGCTTGCATTTTGTTTTCTGCATTGGGAGAATTTTAATTGAAAAAAGTGCCAAATATAGCGAACCAAAGATATGCTT
>JABFPT010002186.1:7251-20011 GCA_022817245.1 Nixonia krombeini
AATTTTTTGTGCCGGGTACACTTTTTTTACACCGATGTACCAACAAGTCATACGAAAAATAGACACTTTGATATTCAACGGTTTTATAAAACGCAGACTGATAAATGTAAAAATGTCTTTTACTTCTTTTCTTGCACAAAAGTTGACATTGTTTCTCTCGTAAATTGCATTGTTCGTACAAAAAGAAAAATAAACGGTTGATAAAACTCGATGTTATAAAAACATTAAAACGAATATTGAACATCAGAAAGAGATGTTTCGTCTGATGATCTGACCGAAATTTATTAATTTCTAATACTTATATAATTTCAAACCGACATTAATCGAGAATAATTAGTAAACTCTTAACTGAAAAATTAAATAGTCTCAAAAGAGTTAATGTTACGCTTTTACAGCGTTTAATAAGTAAGTATACATAATTCTTTACTGACCTACTTTGATTGACGTAAAAGAGGACTATTCCTTGGAACAATACACTCTTGGTAAATAATTTACCTTGACTTGTTTATTTCTATGCCGTATACATTTACCGTGTATACAACATTTCCCAATAAATGCCGTTCAGCACTGTAAAAGGAACAAGAGAAGTGTCAAGTAACTCGTAAAAAATGTTTGTATGTTTCTAGTAAAAAGACTCGAGTACACTATGGAAGGAAGGGAAGGAACAGTGATAGTAAAGCGTTGGGAATCATCGATGTCGGATGACGTTGCGATTTACGTGTCCCGTATCGTGATCATAACAAATCAACGTAAGAGGGTGAGAATAGGCAGCTGACTATTGCGGAGGACGGAGTTGATGCGGCAAGTTCGCCTAATGCGGTGAGTCGTTTTGATTTTTGTTTGGGCTAACGTCATTTCGCCGACCGTGCGCGGCTGCATTACGCGATCATGCCAAAGTTGACCGCACGTTGAACGAACTTCGACGGAGATAAAATGTCTTACGTGCCTGGAATACCCGATGTTGAATACTTTACTGGGAGAATTGGGGCTTTCGTGGGAAAGTGGTTTCATATGGCACTGCTCGCTTTATACAACTATGTCCCGAGAAATGACACGAGGATTCCTCTAAAAAAAATGGAACAGTATTAACGTACCTTTTATTACTCTGTAAGGTCGATTACGATTCCCCACGGTGAATTACAGCTGGCAATAAACAGTAGTAAACTATACTTTACGACATGTAAACAACAATTTTTCGAGCCGTACACGATTATTTTGATCATTCGACTATTTTTACCTTGCTAACGTCATCGCCTTTGTAAACGTTGGGAATGGTCCTTAAAAACAATGCCAATTACCAAACCGCTGGACGCGATAAACGAAAGTGCAGTGCTGTGTCTAGACGTAATAGTAAGCGTTATACCAACGGGTAACTAAAAATACGATTGTCGACTTCGGCTCAGTTCGATTATAGCCGTTTTCAGCCTGGACACGGATTTTGCATTAAACATTGCAGTTCTTCGGATAACGAGCGAAAACTAGCGTTTGTCCCAGATAAGCTTACAGCAAATTTTTCAATGATCATTTTAGATCAAAATGATTAACGGTGTTATGGCCGCGTAAATCGAGTAATCACATATGTACCGAACGCATGATCGGTCCGAGGATGCACGGTCTGATGTACGATGTAGATGTAGCTTGTCTAACCGCAACCTGCTCGCTCGATCTTTCGTGCGCTGCTCACCTTCTTGCGCCTTGAAATAATTAATTCCAGTCATTTGTGTTTTTTCGCTAAATTAGAGAAATCAATCGATCCAGAGTCAATGATAAACCACACGATCAGCCTTATATCAGCCCTGGTAGCCCTTTTTTCTTTACTTCCTTATCTTCCTGACCAGTTCCACGTACACAGATTGGTCAGTCTCTAATCAAGTATAAGCAGGAAAACTGATGATTGTTTGATCAATTACGAATACAACAAAATTATGGGTTTAATATTACTTTAATGCCATATTTTGATTACATTAACAAATATAATGTTAATGCGCATACATGAATGTTATAATTGGTTTTAAAAAAATCAACGTTACAAAGTTCAACCTAAAAAAACGTCGAAAGGCCAACCCTAAAAAGTTTTTTTAGGTTACCTTTTAAGGTAACCTAAAAAAAAATCAACCCTAAAAAGCAAAAATTATTTTTATTAACACATGCATATTTTTAAATTTTATTTACTATTAAAATGAAATTGAATTGCATTCTCATAGCAGCGTTAACAATGTTAACGAGAAAGACGAGAAGAATCAAAATCAAGCTGAATCTTATGCGTAATAATTCACAATAATTCACAATCATATTTTCCACAACTACAAATTTATAACCAACCACTCAAAGCTACACGATACAAAGTTATTACGAATCACTAAATTTCATGCAAAATAAATAGTTAAACGACAATGTACGCCTAAGTCAAAATACACCGGAAAATATCACATACCAATCTCACTATTGTTACACATACACACACACCAAACAACAAGACGCGTGCAAATGATGAAGCGGTCAGGCGGGAGGACTTTAGGCTTGGACCCCCTCCGCCCATTTTCCTCCCACTTCTGATCCACAGAATTCTCCTGGGAACGGGAAGGTTCTTCATTCATAGGAGTTATCCTCGATTCCTTCGTCTTCCGATCTTCAAAAACACAACATATACATATATAAACAAATAATACATAAGAACAAACGGCTAACAGAATAATTAGTTAGTATTTACGTATCATCGTCGACAAATTGGAAATACAGCCAGTGCCAAGCCGGCTGCCCCTGAATATACAACTCCAGGTACATCAATCTGGGAAATAAAAACACTCATGTACATAAATAACCGCTAATCATAATCAGCAAAACGTTAATAAAAAAAAAGGAATATTTGGACACGCTATCATAACGATGTAACAATAAAGGGACGGAAGTTAACGTAACAAACAATTGGAATATAGAATATAAAAAATAATTCGAATACAACTTACATGTATTTAAGATGTATTAGCCCCTCTTCCCGTTGCGGATAATCCACGTGTCTCCAAAAATGCGCGGCACTGATCACCGCAAGCTCCATACTCTCCGCTTGAAGGATGAAAAATGCAATCGCGGCGTTCGCCAGGTCCACCATTTTAACTTCACGATGGAAAATTTTCGCTTGATGAAAAAGCTTTTCCAATTACAGGAAATATGCAATAACGCGCAAATTATGAATCTATGCAGAACATCTGTTGAAAAAATTGAATAAATAGCGGTTCTGAGAAGGCATGAAGGTAAATACTGACTACCCCGACGATAAAATATAAGGAAACGATGCTTTTTTCAGATTGCTGATATGGGAAACTTTATGCTACTTCGGCTATTTCTACTATTCCGAGAAGAGCAAGTCCCTTTATATCTCACCCGTCGCGAATCTGCAGGTTTTATAGGAAATGTCACCACCCTGTTATTGGTGGACGCAGCTGATTGCGCAGTCTGGGAAGCTCCACCCATTACACCCTGAATTGAAAACAGCTCATACAGAAGTCTTATTTCACGCCCCTAACAGTCATACAATGGATGATCGTAACAAAGATGATGATACGGCGATGAAGGAATAAGAATGCATATATAGATATTGAATTAGAGTAAAGGCTGGCTGGAGAATACATAGGTTCCAAGAGTTGAGGGAAGGAAAGGGATGCGAAATGGCAAAGCAACAGAGACGTGGGAGAAACATGGCAACAGAGAAGTATTTTACGAATAGAGAATTCGACGAAACAGAGGGAGAAAGATTAAGAAATGATTGCATAATTGTAAAAGATACGATTTTAATGACGGAGAGAGTCATTCAAAGGCAAAATGAAGGGAAAAAGATAATAAAATTAATTTATAAGGATGTATATAACTTGACAATAACAGAATAAGTGCCCAGCTATTTAAAAAAAAAGAAGGGAGTAAACAAGTTTAGAATACCAAGATTTCGGCTAGGTAATGAATTGAGAGGGGGAAAATACTAGAAAAGGGAGGGAAAAAGATTCTGTAGAATATGGAATCGGGAAATAGAGACTTGAGTGCACGTTCTGCAAGGAGAAGGAAAAGAGGGGGGAATTTGGCAAAGAATGAAGGGAATACGAGTGTGAGAGAGAGGCTGATAAAAGAAGAGAGGAGTGAGTAGGAAGATTATGATGGGAAAGAGAAAGAAAAGGAACTATATTAAATGAAGCATAGAATTTTATGCTTGTACATAGAATTGTAAAAATGAAATCTACCATTGTGTAATTATATTGTGAGGCGTTAGTAATATATGTAAAAGTAATATAGACAGTAATATTTGTAAATCAATCTGTAATGCGATTGGAAATATACGTATTCCCAAGGTATGAGCGAAAGGTGGAGAAAAAGCCGGTATTATTCAGGTGGCACAGACGTAACAATGTAAAAAATATATATACATAGTTTATAGCGTTGTTGGCTGGTAGAAATACGCCTGTCTCAAATCAAACGTCGTGATACATCGAGCAGTGAAGAGGCGATTCAGAATCTAGTCGATTCGTGGCAAGGGATAGGCGTCCTTTTTAGTGACGTCGTTCACCTTGCGATAATCGAGAGAGAATCGGTAAGTCTCATCCGACTTCTTAACCATCACGACCGGGCAGGACCAGTCGCTTTGTGAGGGCTCAATCACTCCCTCCTGCAAAATCTGGTCAACCTTCTTGTGCACAGATTCGAGCACTTTCGTCGAAACGGGGTAATACCGCTGTTTAATCGACTAATGCCCTGGCACATCGATACAATGATGAACTAGCTTCCGTTGACCCCATATAAGAGCTGGTGACTCCGGTCACGACGACTTCGATAAACGGTCGGAGTTCGGACCGTCGGACGCGTTGCTGGTCCCGAGGCTACTTCCGTGGTAATTTTGTCATTGGCTGTATTTTTGGCGGGTCTCGGTTTCTGCCCCAACGCGCCTACGCGTTTCCCGACACCTCATTTTTTACACTAGTGTATCCGCACTCGCCCTTCGTCACCTTTCGCTTGCCACACGCATAGCAAAAATTTCTTGGCCCGTGCCGTCGGACGCACGCCATACCGGAGGATGGTTTTCCCGAAAGTCCAACAGGTAAACGCCTTCCCGACTTCCGGTCGTGTACTGGGGCTTTTTTCCAGTCGTCGCAGGTGTCCCCCCTCGGGCAAGTGCCTTAAAGACGTTTCCGCTCGTCTCGCGTTTTTCGCGACGGCTATTTTCGCGCCCTGGGTCGTGTTCAGTCGACGTATTCGCGGCTACGTCACCACCTCCACGTTCCGATGTTACGACCGCGTTTCGTCTCGCAGGAGGCGGACGATAAGCTGCTTCCAGCATCGATAGGCTACTACGGCAACATATTATGGTACGCCATTATCAACTGTTCATCCACCATCGGCGTTGGCGAAGACTATTACGTAATGTTTCAACTGAAAATAAGTGAATATACTTTGTACTTTCGCTCTTCTGCACGTGTCACCTAATGACACTTTTGAGCATGTTCGTGACAGCGGATCGCCTCAGAATCGGATACTCAAGCGAGTCGAATGATCAGACCGTAAGATAAGTTGGATAATAGAATCACACCGCACACGACGGCTAACGCAAATAAAATCAATATCACCTTCTAAATGAAATTAATGATATTCCACTGAGTTCAAGCTACATCGATGTTGATTTTAGCGAATTCCACTTCCTGGCTCGAATTACCGCGGTACGGAATGGTATAATCGTGTTCGCCGTGTAGAAACATATGCCCTTCACGCATCTCTGCTATGCGACAATCACGTTTGCCAGTTCAATGATCGACAATACCATCCTTCTGCGAAATATCGCTTCGCGACATTACTGCTTATCGAATCAATGCTTCGTTGATCTCGGACGCTGCTTCACAGACGAATGCTCGTAGTGGTTTCATTCTTGTTTGTTCTTGACTCTTCTCGCTCCTACGTCTCTCCACTCCACGATTATGAGGAAAATACTCACAGCAATGTTAGCACTGCTTGTTCCTCAAAGGATGCGGACTTTCAGATTGGCTTCTAAGATGAAATGTACTTCTGCACGAGTTTTTGGCTACTGAATTGTATTTAAAAAAATTCGACTTGTAGATCGAACCGCCATAAGGACCTTAATTTCTTTCATTCTTCCCTTTCGTTGTTCCCTTATGTATTTCCTTATGTATTTATCTCTTTTTTTGCGCTATAATAATTCTACATTATATTTTTTAATTATTTTAAATAATTTTTTACATTACCTGTCTTTTACAATATGCTGATTTTTTATCTATTAGGTTAGGCGTTGTAAACGCTGTAATTTCCTTCCTTTTTGCAATAATTAAAATCGTACGTTTTATGGCTTGTCCACGGCAACTGACATCGTCGGGAGATACCATAACACGTTCGATATCATTCCCCAAAACTTTTCTTTTTGGCAGTAATTAGCATGTTATAATTAGAACATTCCATTATGAGTACTATATGGTCAGAGTGAAAAGCCGAGTTCCGGATTTTGTGACAACAAAAGCACAGCGGATGTAAATAGGATAATTAAAATTGTTCAAAGTTATAGCGCTAATATGTGCGATAATAACATTGTCAAAGCTGTAGTTTAACAGACGACGTTGTAAAATGCAATCAACATAAACTGACTGAATATGTGAGTTATTGCCTATTTTTACATTATTTCCGTTATTTATTGCGATATACTGTAACCATACGACATTCTAAAAATAAATTAATTATTTTCGTACATGTTTTCTAATATTAGATGAAATTTGGAATATATGGGAATGTAATCTATTGTTATATATTAGTTGCTTTTTTTTGTTCTCATAATACATAAATGTTCTACATATATTTATTTTGTGACGGATCAAAATTTTTATAATTTCGAAAGTTTCTTCATCGAGGCCTCATTGTGGGCCTCCCCGGAAGAGTTTTCCAGGGCGAATGAAAAGATTCCCCTTCTGTCCGCTATGGCCAACTCATGTTTATGCGATTACCATGGACATTCCCATCAGCTTACTGAAGCCCCGTTTGCTGGTATCTGTGGAAGAGCATGCAATAGTTCCGGTGTCTTATTAAAGGCCGAATAACAGCGGACCTGAATCCTCGCTCGAAAAGAACCTAGGGCCCAGCCGGTCCCAACTAGAAAGAGCCGATCCACTTTAAGGCTTTGCTTTGGACGTTATCACGTTGAGTTAGTCAATAACGCCGGATTCGTGTCCATAGTTCATCACTGAGGGGTGGGTACTATGGGCAGTAGGTGTCGCCATTCTTAAGCCCTTCCAGGCGTCCATTACGTATATTCAAGGACAGTGAATGCGTGGGTAGACAAGGAGGACAGGTGTCGGCATCAGCGCAAAGAGCGCAAAGAGGGGGAATTTGGATTACTATGGAAATTGTGAGCAGAACTCCTTCTGTTTCCCGCCGTCTTCGAGAAGGAACACAAGCACCTTCGAAGAGATATTGTAAAGATGGCATAGGCCATTCGAGTGTGTTTGCTTTTCCGCGCTGTTGAAGTTCCATTGTTACGCTTTCGTTTTTCTCGGTTTCTATCTTCGTTTGTTAGTAGGCTACGAGATCAGAAAATCGAGATTTGCTTCTAATTTACAAAATATCCTGAGTCGCTCCACTAGAGTGGGGGGAATTACATTTCAGTTAATTTGTCACTCGGGCACTACAGTTTGTCAATACGCGAAGTGTGCCGAGAGCAACATCTTTCCTTGGTGGACTTCAGGACACGCAGACCCGCTGTTACTGTTGTCATTGTCGTCATAAAAAAGTGTATTGGGTGAGATCTGCCTGTCAAGGTTGGTATACTATTGTCATAAATTCTCGTGGTTCTTCATTAACAAGCGCTAGTTTTATGAAGTATTGGTTTCTGAGCGTAAGTTGGAGTAGAAGCCGGACCGACGGCGAGCCGGTCCACGTTGCTAACGCGTTGCTAACCATTTGAGTGCCAAGTGCCAATGTTGTGCTTCTTCTATTCTGTGAGAATAGTATCTGCGCTGTAAACTGCGAAGCCGACAATCGCAGCACATTCGTTTCGATACATACAATGATTCATCTTAATATTTTTTAAAGTGAATTTAAATATGTGTCACTCATTTGTTAAACAGTTTTATAATAAAAATCTCCATTTACAACAGGATTACAAGCTAAACATAAATGTATCATAAATATGTCATCAGAATTATTAACAAACCATACAACACTTATCGTACCTTATTGTATAACTTAATTTTAACATACATATGGAATGTTTTACATTAAATTTAAATTCACTTTCGGAAAGTGAACATCAATTTTTTAAATTTCATTTTCTACATAATATTATTTATTCTACACACATTTTATATATTATATATTCTAAAACAACTTATATTGTAATGCTTTTATGCACGTATTTATTTATTTTTTCTTTTGTATCATCCTTTGAAATCTGTTAATAAATTGAAGGCTGCACTTTTTTTTTAAACTGTTTTTGTTTTCTTTAGCTAGGGCATCTGAAAGTTTTAAAAAAATTGTTCATTATTATTTTATTATAATATTTTGAAACAATTTGTTTTATTTTATCAAAATTTATATTTTGTTTTCGTTTAAATGCAAAAATATTCAAAAGTAATGAAACTAAACCAAATCTTATAAATCTTTTTAAAATTCTGACATTTTTTAAATGTTTTCTTTTAATTTTATATAGTTTAATACAAAGTATTAGATATTATATCTCCTATTAAATATTTTTTTAACTGAATATCTTACTTACTAAATATCTCAAAAAAATGTGTTCTTAAACACTTATTTTTTATCATTTTGCTTCACAGTTGTGTATTCTTACTGAAACGCTCTTGTTAAGAATCTTTTTAAGAAATTCCCAATTCCTAAATGTAACTTGTCGTATCCCATTATTATAGATATTTTACGTACTTATTTTTTAAAATATGTTATATTTTTTTAATTAATTACCAATTACCGTATTGCACGACATATTAATATTTATTAATGAAACTATAATAACTAAATAAATTACATAAAATTAGAATAAAACTTTGAATTTGTCAAATTCTTTTTTTTTATTTTCACTTAATTTACCTAAATTAAGTTTAACTATTATTTTAAAAAATATTTAATAATATAGTTACATAATCCGATTCATACTTACGAAGTTTTCACGTATTTCAACATTGTCTTGCAATAATTCTGAAAATTGTTTTATTTTTTCTTGCGTCTTAAACGGTAAATTTAAATTATAATTTTTCGCAAAGTTTTCAAAGTTACATGGGCAAGTAATATTACCAATTATTGCAAATTGTGATTCCACTTCTTTCCTTAATGCTTTTATTTCTTTTAAAATTTCTCTATGGCAAATTTCTGTTGATGCCATAATTATTGCAGAATCTAAATAATTTTTTTATATTTTATTTTAGTAACCACATATTTCATTATAAATATTAATATAATTAGTGTTTACCTGAATTTTCAATGTTTTCATTTCTTGTACTAAATTCTTTCAGTTCTATTTAAAGAAAACAGTTACTTGTTATTATTATATACTTTTCTTTATAATGTATTTCATTGGGATTAATTTCAGGATACTATAATAATTTTTCAATTTTATTTTTAAATTGATTTACAAGTATTACCATTCATTTAATATACATGTAAGAATACTTCGTTTTGTTCTCTATACCCCAGTTGAATTGTAATTGCAAGAATACATTATTTTTCTTTTACCCAAAAATATTTGTCAAATTGAAAAAATTTTTGTTATATAACTATTTTTTAGCAGAAAATTAAGTAGTAAAAATGATGACTTTTTAATTAAAATGTATTTTAACGATACGTTATTTAAAAAATAAAGAATTATTTTTCTTTATTTAAAAAATAATATAATACAATTAGCTATTTACTTTTTAATGCATGTAGAATTAATTCTTAAAAAAAAAAATCGAAGTTAAAAGAACCTTGTTAAAATATAAGTATACAGATGTTTAACAAATTTTTTAATTGAGAACGGCGTTTTAATAGAGAGTAAGTTCTTTTTTTTTCAAAATTATGAGCTTTATATGTGATACACTAGAACATGCGTATATCAAATGTATTAAAGGAAATATAAGTTTTTATGCTTGCGAAAGATGCGCGGTTCATGAAATAAGATCAAACTCTCGAACATATTATTTAGAAAGTAACTGTCAAAAAAGAACTAAGGAATTTTCTCGTAATAAAGAACAACCGGAGCATCACAATTGTACAAGTATTCTCATAAGTATAAAAAACTTAGACATGATCAAAGACTTTGCATTGGACACAGTGCATTTAATTTATTTAGGCGTAATGAAACAATTATACTACAAGCGAAATTAGATACCTTGAACAAACAATTACAAAATGTAAAGAAACAAATTCCTATAGAATTTCGCAGAAAAATTAGAAATTTCTCTGCAGTAGCACGCTGAAAAACTGCAGAACTTCGTTTTTTATTGTATATTAGCCCTGTTACATTAAAAACCTTTTTAAACTTTGCAGAGTATAATCATTTTTTATTACATCATTCAGCTGTAAGATTACTATGCAACATATATCAACAGCTCTTAAATATTTGTAGTTAAAATAAGTTGGACAGACTTGGGAAAATACAAATAAAATAATATGAAATGTAATAATAATTTTTGAATAGTTTATAAAAGAGTAAGGTAAATGTGAGTGTATATATATACTCTTACTTAAAATATTCTATATGTATGTTAAAATTAAGTTATACAATAAGGTACGATAAGTGTTGTATGGTTTGTTAATAATTCCGATGACATATTTATAGTACATGTATGTTTAACTTGTAATCCTGTTGTAAATGAAAATTTTAATTATAAAACTGTTTAACAAATGAGTGAAATTTCACATACTTAAATTTATTTTTTAAAAAATTAACGCCAATCATTGTATGTGTCGAAAATGATTTTGGAATTGAACTTCGACGGACTTTGATTTCTACCAGGAGACCCGGTACTCAGTGTTGAGCAAGTTCTGTATCAACTCGATTTCATAAAGTCATTAAAGTCAAAGTCAGTTCTTGTCTGAGATGGAATACATCGTTGTCTTGACAAACAGTACAAGTACAGTTGCGTTTTAAATAAATATAGTTTATTTGCAGTCGATGTGTTTTGTGTAGTATGTAACAATTTAGAAGAGAACAACGTGTACTGTCGGAAAGTAAGGCGTAAATCTTCCCCAAATGCGTGACCAAATCCACTTATATTTTTCCAAAACCGTGGAGTATGAAATAAGAGACCATATTTTTCACGTAGAAATCTATTTTACAAAAGTCCTTGTCTTTCCTTCTCATTTTATTTTTCAAATTCCTCGTGTGGTTGTACAGGCTACCGTAATGATATTACAGCATTACACAAAACAGAATTGAGTTTAGGGCTTCTTCCGAAGCCCTACGCGGACTTGGCTGAACAGCGACTGCAGCTTGATTTAGTTTGCTGAAAGTCGAACAGAAAGGCAGAAACGAATCTCTTGTCGCTCTTTGTTTCATGATATTGCGATATATCAGTGAGCTCATTGTTCAAAGATTCTGTTTTACTTATTTTTCATTGGTGCCACGCTGGACCGAATGCGGGATTAAGACCTTAATCAATGGCTGAGGAGGAGAACGAGCAAAATGCCGAGCAAGACGAAGACGATGCTGATGAAGGGTAAAGTTTCATCGAGTTTTTACAGAAAGCAGGAAATGCAAAAATAAATCGAAAAATAGAAGTTACAGGGAAAATTTGTTATAATATTGGGGAAATTGAGGTGGGGAACCGCGTTGGAATTTCATCCCATTTTACAAGTTTGTAAATTTATCGGTTGAAATTCTATTTATCCCTTAAACGATGGATAAATAGTTTTTAATGCTTCATTAATAATCTCATTCTGTTAAAGACTTGTGGGTACATTTTTACATAAAATATGTATGCTCAAATTTACAAATAGATATTAATATCCCGAAAATACCAATAACTCGTGTAAATATATTAAGTATCAAAAGTTCTTTTAAATGTATCATTATTCACTTACAAACGTCAAAATATATCTCTAGTTAGAGTGCACTTAAGCAAATTGCAGATTAATTGCAAGGTAAAATTGTTGATAATACGCTGCTATAACTCAAATACTTGGGATTTATTTGTAATTATACGAGGTTAATTAGGGAGAAAATTGGGAAGCGTAAGTGCAGGTCACAACGGTTCTTGTAAAAATGAGTCTGGCGTAAGTAATTGTGCGTAATAATCTTCGTCCAAACGATTACGTTTCATATTGCCGCTATAAATCACTTGACATGACGATTAACCCTCAATACTAGCATTATGAGATTTCCTCATACACAACTGAGACATTAAAACGTTAAGTATGTCAATAAATGAATAAAGTGAGAGAAGTATTAACGGAGAAAATTATCATATTCCTCGTAAATTTCGATTGTTTCCAATAAACGCGAAATTACAATGCTGTACTATTTGTAACATAACAATTCCTAAACATTTGATTATGATTGTTTTCTCATGTTTTGTTCGAAAAACGTTGAATATGAAAATTTGAATTGTATTAATCATTGAAACACTGATTTACTATTTTATTACACTAATTTATTTACAACTATTTATAAATTTAGTTATATTTCTTTATAAACTCACGAAAATAAATTTGTGGAACATAAATTTGTAGAACAAAAATTAATATATATATTTTTTATGTAATATGTATTTTCCCGTCTGACAAGTTTCAATTATTA
>JABFPT010002189.1:0-19986 GCA_022817245.1 Nixonia krombeini
ATGATATTAATTGGTCCAGGCACAGGAGTGGCACCATTTAGATCACTTCTTTTCGAAAAAGCAGCTACTGGCGAAGATTTGAGTAACTGTGTGTTATTTTTTGGTTGCCGGAAGAAAAGTAAAGATTACCATTGTCGGGAGGAATTTGAGATGTTAAGAGATAAACATGGACTGAAATTATTTTGTGCTTTTTCTAGAGATCAAGAAGAAAAAGTGTAAGTAAAATTTCCTACAAAAGGTAGGAATGAATTTATAAATAACTTTATAATTAATAGGAAAAATATAATACTTACATTTTAGATATGTACAGCATATCATTAAAAAACAAAGTCAACTTTGTTGGGATTTTTTACAAAAAGAAGGAAAAATATACTTGGCAGGAAGTTCCAAAAATATGCCAAGTAGTGTGAGAGAGGAATTTGTAAATATAGCTAAATATTATGGAAACATGAGTAGCGAAGAAGCTGACAATTATGTTAAAGTTTTAGAAAATAGTGGAAGGTACCAGACAGAAACGTGGGAATAATGGTAATAAATAAATTAAAAAATATTGAAACGAAACTATATGTAACTATAACAAAATAAAATATAAAAATAAAGTAGTTGTTAAATTGTTTTATTGTTTACAAAATCTCTTTATTGTTATACAAGTTTTACAATATTTTCTTAAGCATTAATGTAATCAAGTTTATTCTGTTTCAAGGAAACGGGATATCTACAAAATGTTAATTTTAGATTTGTAATATTAGTTCTTTTAGGATTAGTATGATTAATTTATTATGCTAAACAAAACTATTTTACTACATTTAGCGTGCCTGGAATGACTAATAACTGAGAAACGAAACATGTAATTCAAAGGAAGTAAAATACAACAAGTGGCGATATTGATTTGAACTTGAAAGATCGATTCAAGATCATCTAAATTTTTTTAAAAAAGAAATATTTTCATTGGATATTCTTGAAGTTTTTTATAATGACTAGTACAAATCAACATTTAATATACCAAATGTAGTGGCATAGAATGGCATATATGTAATATTAACTTTTTAATGCTTTTTAATTATATTAGAATATTCATAAGTTTTCATTTGTGTGACTAAGTGTATAAAATTTCAATAATAAGTTAATATGGGCTCAATATTTTATATGCAGTACATTCTTCATTTATATTTTTCTTTATAGAATTTGTAATTAAGTATAATTGTAAATTGTAAAAATCTAAAAGTACGTATACAAAGTATTAAAAGTGTATGGCAATAAGTAAAAAGTTTAAAAGAAATATAATTTATTCAATTTTGTTGGTATTTTTTAATAGCCACACATTTAAAGTGTACGTGATTCCTTTATTATAATACGGAACTCTATATAATCTTATCCAAGATCAGGCAAATTAGAAGTAGCAACATCTAAACTTTCGTAATTCAAGGCAATGACGTTTCTTCGAACAATCACTACCCATTTTCATTTAGTTAGTTCTGGTTTATTACACATACTTATTTATTTCTACAAACCTTGCGCGGAGGCAAACTTAACCTACAAATTTTTTCGCCGCGCTGAAATCATGTGGAACATGCCTCTGTTAAGCACCACAAGTTCGTCGTGCTCGGGAACACTTTATTATTGTTAAATTCAGTACTTTATCTGAGACTTTATCTGTTCCTAACCGGCAGACGCTTGGGCAGACGACACAAAATTCTAAGATAATTGTCGTTAGTTTAAAAAATGCCGTTTCTCTCGAATCGTTAGTACGAATAGTGTGCTCGTCGCAGTGATACACGAGCCGTTTCTCAAGCAAGGTGTGAATCTCTATTTCTGTAACTAATTTTTTTGTAAAAAATACCTACCACAAAGTTGCTTTTCACAAATGGCGGGCACATATACAAAAAAAGAGTTCGGTATTGGACTCGAGGAAAAGACCCTTTTAAAGGACTCAAATGGAACGCGTTTGATTGCTTCGAAAGGTACGTACGGTATGTACTTATATGCGTCTTGTTTCCGAGAATAGTAAAATACTTCATTCAAATGATTTTCTGTTATTTACAGACTATTTGTATAACTATACTTTCACTTCTCTTTTATTTTATGCTTCATTTACCTCGCGCACTCTTCTTTTTTCTTTATTATTAAAAATGCTTTTACTATTACAACCTGTAAATATTCACCACTATCGCGGAAGATGAAAGTTTTTTCTATTATTACGCTTTTCATCCGCATTTCTTATACGAAGTTTATAACAACATTTAAACAACATTTTACAACAACATTTAAACAACATTTTACACTAATCCGAAGCGTAACGTAAAGTTCAGTGACTCACAGTATATTTTATGTATAAACATCCACCTATTACGGTATTCTTGCATTGAGGTAATCATAACTATTCTTGTTTTTAACACTAATTCCTTTGCAGTTAAATGAAAAATTCAATTAAATAAGATCGTTTATAATAAAAAAGTTTATATTTCAAATGATATCAAAGTATCTGCTAGAATGATTCATTGTTCAATGCATTCAGTCTTTCTGAAAATTATCTCATATACATAAAAGGAGAAGTAAGTATTCAATACATGCGTACAATATTTAACATTTCTTAAGAATTAAGATCAGTTTTAAAACATATTCTTATATTGAATAATTAAGATATTTCTTGGAATCATCAGTATGCAGGAGTGTTTCTTATCAACTAAATGTGATGACCTATCAGTTTTTTCTGATAAGTTATATGCCCTAATATATGCTTAAGTATAAAAAAGAAGATAACTGCATGATATAATGAAATTAAAATTTGTTCTATTATCTTTCTGATTTATGTTTTTGGAAATTTACTATGACATAATAACAAAGAAAATGTTATATTTAAACAACATTGCTTGCTTTTTTTATTACTGAGTTTAATGAAGAGAACAATAAAATAATAGAAAATTCATTAAGTTATTAAGATCTAGTTCCCAAACTAATTTTAAATCTTTACCATTTTTATGCTTATCATGTAGTTTTGCATCCGTTAAATATTCAGAAGTTATAAACGTCATCATTATAATTTAATCCCTTGTATATATAAAAGAGTCACAAAGCTTTGAAAGATAAGGACAATGATATGTTTGATGTGAGTAAGTGGTTGGATGCTTGCTCTGCAGGCAGTGAATACCATTCTTAATGCCAAGTTCTTCCCAGTCAATATTTAGAATCGTCATGTTGAAGTGAACCTCTGATTACATAAAGCAATTGCAAGCAAATCTTTGATTAAATAACCAATTTGTACTTAATTCTTCCACTGATGTACAACAGGACTACTTACATTAGAAGAGGATATATATCTGGAAATTATTTTTTACAGGATGAAGTATAATTATGGATGAAATATCTTTATAAAAAGATTAGTCTGTTAAGACAGTTTTCTCGTATACTACTTTTATTAATGAAATTTGGAACAACTGTTTTTTGAATAGTCCTCCTCACGTGTTCACTGTTTTTGTAAACTGACTACATGTGATACAAAATATTCAATGCCAAAAGTGAATCAAGATATTAACGTTATGTGAAATGCTCTTGTCAGATACTATTTTTACTTTTATTATCAGTTAATGCAATAATTAATGCTAAAAATTAAGAATATTCTAAAGTTACATGACTGTTGAAGATATTGAATACAATCCTTGTCAACAGTGTATCGTACATATCGTATAAATGTCAATTCATTTTTTGAAATTACAATTTTTAATAAAGTACACAAAGAAAACACGTATAAACAATATTAATGAATGTTTTCAAATATTTATTTTAAGCTGTTTAAAATAGTAACGAATAGAAACTATTAATTTGATTTTTAAAATCCATATTTTGCAACCATTTCACACCACTAATTTCTTATCCTCCTATTCTGATTAAAACTACACTTTCAATTTTTCAATGTCCTTTACAACATTTTTTTCATTTTTTAAATAACAATTTAGCACTAGTAATTACATTTATATATAACAGTGGTTGATATTATGCCAAATTATGATAACATTAGCAAAGATTCAGTGATTGCAACATGTGTAATTTGTTTTCTTTTTTGTTTATTATTACTAGTAGTTACAAGTAATAAATGTTTTACAACTATGAGGTTTGTTATACTTAGAAGCAAAATACCAAATTGTTTAAGAAACTTCATATTGTGAGAGTTACATTACAAATTTAAAAGTTAAAATAAAGAAACGTCACGTGAAAAATACGCATAAAAAACTGTTCAAAGTAGTCGCTAATTAGTCGCTTATGGTATTTTACTATTATGTTTTTTACTTACAAAATATAGCCAACTATAGTATAAATTAAGAAATATTATTTATCCGAAGGCTGAATTTGATTGCATTGGATTTAGCACTAAAAATAACTTCTATAGAGTGTGATGCCTACGCAACAGAGAAAACAAATAGCCTTAATTAACACCAGTTGGAAAAATGCGTGAAGAGAAAACAATGAGTCTCCAGCCTGCTTCGTTAGTTTTATAATTTAGTTAGTTTTGTAATTTATTGACTGCACTTCTTGCATTATGTGCACGGTACACAAACAATTTCACCTATGCATACAATAAACATTAGAAGCATTTACGTGGCATTGTGAACCTCGTGACATTGAGATATCACGTTAATTACTGCTTCATATGCACATAATCGAGTGGAATGGGTGGAACGTAAATGACTTTATTTTAACACATATGTTATTTCGACGAGAAGCATTTTTTTACTTTTAAATTTAATTTATCGTATAATTTTAGGAACAGAACCAGTTCGTTTATCTCCTGGTTGGGAAGGAACTGGAAGACCAGACGACGAATTAAACTTCAGGGGAGTTACCATGGACCAAGCTGATCTCGAATTGAATCCTCCGAAAGATAGGTGGGTACAACAACCACCATATATTTTTAGAACAATTACAGAATACTATGATGCCTCTATCATTCATTTAATTATATATAGATAAACAGACATAAGTTATAATATACAATAATTTCCCACGTCTTGCATAACAGATATATAAGAAATTATTTTCTGCAGGCTAAACATAGTCTTTTTTATAATGGTGCTACATGGTATTGGCACATTAACATCCTGGAATATGTTTATAACTGCTAAGCAAGTAAGTCTGAAAGTTAAAAATCGATTGAAATAGGCATTTTATAGCTATTTATTTATTGTGTTTATTTGTAAATTCTAATTTAAAGATTATCAGCTACGTTTGATATACTCCTAAAATTATTTTATGAGAAATATTTATACTTTTAGTACTATGCTGATTACAAATTGTCGGATGACTATACAGGCACAAAGACAAACTACTCGGCGCATTTTCTCACATATATTAGTTTGGCGTCACAAATTCCAAATCTCATATTTAATTGGTTAAATGTGTTTGTACAATTCGGGTTCGTAGAACATGTTATTATTAACCGAAATATTCAATGAAAGATATCAGAACTATTTATAGAAGTATGCTATTTTAGTTATCACGTGCAGACGACATCATAAATTAGTTAACTGATTGAACGTTCTGCTCAATTTTCAGCGGGAACTTAACGACACGTATCGTGTGGGGTATTTTTATACAGGTTCTCATCTTTGTTTTCACGGTCATTCTGGCCATGACCGACAGCTCAGGATGGCCCGGAACATTTTTTTGGATAACCGTAGTATCCGTCATTGTTATGAATGGTAAGTTCAAATGATTTATATTTTAGGTAGTAATACACGGAACAACCCTAAAATAAAACTAATAACGTTTGCTCTTCTTTTTTGTGTAGTTGCAAATGGTATTTATCAAAATTCTGTATTTGGTACTGCTGCCAAATTGCCACGAAAATACACTGGGGCAGTTATTTTGGGAACGGTAAATATTTCTTTGTGATGAAACTTATTTCCTAACGTAAGATTGTATTTTACAGTCAAATATTACATATTTCAAAGGCATTAAACGTTTTTATTTACATGATAATTCATAGATCAGTTTCTTATTTCCTTATTGTATTGATTGAATAATTTCATTAATTGTACTTTTGTCTCTAAACTTTAAATTATGAAAAGCTAAATGACATATTTGTTATATGTTACAGAATATCAGTGGTACTATTACAGCCTTCATAAATTTAATATCTCAAATAATTGCCCCGAATGTGCGCACCGCCGCTATTTATTACTTCATAACTGCCCTCTTCATACTATTGGCCTGTTTCGACACCTACTTTGCTCTGCCAATTAATGTAAGTCATGCGTAGTACCCAATACAATGTGATCAAACGTCACGTATATGCGCGCACTATCATGCACAACGCGTGATCGTAATTACTGAGTAGTTGCTTGATAGTATTAAACTTCATAAAGATTATTGTCTCTGTAAATGCAAATATAAATGTATTACTTACTTCTACATATACAAACATTATTTATAAATGAAATTGATTAAAGAAAGTAATGTGAAACCTCAAATATTCATGAAATAATCAAATTAAACTTTGCAGAGATTTTACGGGTACCATGAAATGCTTTACGAGAAGGAATTAAGAAAGAGAAAGGAGACGAAAAGCAGCGTGAGCAATAGTAAAAGACTGCCCTACTGGAAAATATGCAAACAATGTTCTGTACAGATGTTTAATGTCTTTTACATATTTTTCATTACACTTGCTTTGTTTCCTAGCGTTCAGTCTGACATTAAGCAGTCTGATCCAAATTTCATAGTGCCAGCCAACTATTATGCCAGTATCATGTGCTTTGTAACTTTCAATGTTACTGCTATGTTGGGTAGCTCATTTGCCTCCATTATCCAATGGGTAAAAGACTTTTTTAAAAATGTTATATTAATTTGAAGTCAGTATACTTTATTGCCTCTTGCTGGGTAATAGAAAATAATTGTAAGATCTTTAATTTTTTATAGCCGCGCAAAAAATATTTGATAATACCAGTCTTGTTGCGTACATTGTGCATTCCCTTATTCCTTCTGTGCAATTATCAGCCATCGAAATTTGAAAGAGTTATGCCTGTACTCATAATGAACGACTGGGCATATTTTGTAATCGCTGTAATTATGGGTTTTACTAATGGTTATTTTTCATCCCTCGGCATGATGTACTGCCCCAGGTTTGTACACAAATTGTACTTTTTTAATTAACGTTCTTTTACATTCTGAATCTTCGATGAAAGAAATAGGATAGGTAGAATTAGAATACGTAATTCTTTTTTTCTTATACTTTTAGTGAAGTGGAACCGAAGTACGCGTCGACAGCTGGTATGTTCGCTGCAGCATCTCTCGTAACCGGTGTTTTTGTGGGTATTACGTTTTCCATGGTGATGCCGCTAATCGTTGAAAACATTTCTTTCGGTTGAAAAACAAAGAATTTAGTCTAGCGATATTGAGCCGCCCAGCATTAAATGGAAGAAACTCTATAGATTTCTCGTGGGTTGCGGAAAAGTTAATTGAATTCCGGCAATGTCGCCAGAGTTTGTAAAGATTTTGAAAAGATCTGTGTTATTTCTGCATTTATATCGCGTAGATAATTATGGAATATTGTGGAGGAAGGATACTAACGAAGGCGACGTAAAAGTACAATGTTGACAATTCACGCGTCTAGTTTTTCTAGCATCTGTTATACAGGATTGAGGCAACTTTATCATCCGTCGGGGCCTTTTCTCCATAAAAGTCATTCTTAACATTTTAACTTATATATTCTTTTATAAATATGCATACTTACAATTCAAGATTTTTCAACTGGACCAATGCGCCTTAATTCAAGATCGCCGAATGCAATGTTTTTATAGCGGAGAAAGTCATTCTTCAAGAAAAACATGCTGCAAATTATGTTTAGCATGTAAGTATTAGTTCGCTCTATTTCGGACCACGGAAATAGAATATGGAAGCCTTTGCTTTCAATATGAGGCTGATAAACGTTACTTTTTAGCTGTAACTATAGTAAATGAAAATAAATTAGTAAACTTTTCAGCGCGATACGTTAAGAACACTGATAATTTCCGAAACGGAGTTATTGATAAATTAGAAACTGATTTAAGAGAAAGATAATGGAAGATACACGACAAATCAAATGCTGCCTTTCCTAATAGTGTGTACACTTCAATTTAAAATGAATCTCATTGTTTGTTTTGTACATGACTTGATGTAACTTTTACTAATTTTACAAATGATGTTTGTAGTTCTGTAGTTATTTTTACATTTATTGACATTACTTGCATTTTACAAAACTATTGCAATTTTACTACCGCACAACAATTCTTGTTATAATAATGAAAATTATGTATCCGTGAACGTATACGTATGTGCATATATGTATATATAGTAATTTAAGACCTGATATGAGCCCGAGTTTTACAATGTTTCGGAAAATTGCACATTATTGACGTTCATTGTACATTGTCAGTTTACCATGCAAAGTAATTGTATACAAAAGTTGTAAAACAAAACGTTTAATAGTTTAATTATCATTACTTGTTAAATTGTTTTTATTGTTGAATTTTGTAATATTTAGTGCAAAACTGTAAATTTTAAATTAGTTTTTATAGAAATATGTAAACGCTCTTAGACGTAAAAAAAATAATATCTTAATTCCGCTAAAATTCGGGCTCCAGATAATATATAATAAGCAACGTTTTCCAGGGTAATAGATACTCAATTTATATCATACCTTCCACATGTTCGAATCATTAATTGTAATGATTAATCATGAAGAAACTTAAACGTTTCCTCGTGTCTTATACTGAATAAAACTCATGCTTAGAAATATATTTAGTTTCCTACATGGATGATTCTTCGTACTAAGCAATGCAAATGACAATAAATTGTATCTAAAAATTACATCTTCGAACATGCCGTGAGATTCGACTCGTGACACGACGCCAGTAATTTAATTCCTCAGGTCCTCTAACTTTTTTACTCTTTTCACTTTCTTTTATGTAACGAAAAAGAGAAAAACCGGACAGTTAATATGGCATGTCGTTTGCGAATCTTGTCGCCTGATCGAATTCATCAATAGATCTGAATTTAGTGTAGAAAGGATATTTTTATATCAATTCAGTCAAGAACATGTTCCATTTGACGATTTCATTGATTTAAAGCGCCATATATTCATTGTTAAGTTAAGCAGTACTTCACTCATCCTTTATTGTCATACGAAATGACAAAATTTCTATCAAACGTCCTGTTATTCGCCTTTGTCACGACAACGACACGAATCGCGTTATATTGAATTACATTTTTAAAAAGATAATAACTTCCTGCGTTTCGCGTCGTTTTCGTGGTAGGGCAATTTTTGTAAGAGGCTTGCGAAATACAATTATATAAGTAGAATTATATCGCTGTTTAATCCCCATGATTAACTAGGATAAAAAAAGTGTTGAATAAAATTCATGAAAATATGCCACGTGTACATCATTTCTTTTTTCCCAATGAAAAATAGGTAATTGTACAAATTACGATGCAATAAAATCTGCTAAAAAAATACAAAATTTAGTCGCGTAAACTTCATCAAAATATAATTTATTCATTAAAGCGTACATGATAGAATGATAACATAGTCTTATACTTATTAAGAAAATAAAAGTAGATAGTGAGGTGCAGATATGAAAAGAGAAAAAAGAAAAAACTACGTATGATACAGTTTACAATTGTACCCGTCTATTTTACATTACGTAAACCTTTTCGATCTTTTTGTATGGAAATACTTCTTTGGTTTTCGGACAAATCACAGTGCCGTTGTTTTCTTGTGCCATTTTTTCAAGAGCCTGAAATAATGAGAGTGATTATGATTGAAGTGTTCTCATTAAAAAGAATATAATGTTGTAAAAATGTACGCGATTTAATTTTTTTTATTATTTAAACATATGTAGAAGAATTTATCCTTTTCTTTTATGTAACTTGTACAACATTAATCATGACTGAGATGAATACAAAATAAATTACTGTTTTTATCACGTGTTTAAGAAAATTGCTGTTGAGTGATTAAAAACATCATATACCTGTTCTCCGTAAACATATCCATTGGGCATCATCATAGGTTGATTATATTCGTTCAACGGCTTTCCACTGATGCTACAGACAAGCCTAGATTGCGAGCAATGTGCGAAAGGTAACGGCGCTGCCAATTCATTGAGCGCTTCATTGCACACTGGACAACTGGAGTTTCTTCCTTCTTTATTGGCACTATAACACTGTGGAGTTTTTAACGCTGAAAGTCCTGCTTGTAACGCTACTGTAAACACACTCTGGCTTGCAAGCTGGAAAAGCCTATAGTTTTCATGACGGAACTGTTCGATCAATCTGTCCCATCTGAAAAAATTACAATGCAGGGTGCTAAATGTAAAACTATTTCTCATGTAATTAATACATAATATCGTTTTAAGTGCAAATATATAATTTGCATTTGTAATTAATAAAACTATAAATTTATATGTGTAATAACATCATTAAATTTTATTTCTCAAACTGAAAGTGCATATAAAGGCATTTTTTAATCTTACCTTTTTTCGTCCAAAAGGTCTTTATAAGGACTTAGATATGGATCTGCCGGGAAAGCTAACTGACCCATACAACACTGTATTTCCTGCAGCTGATAATCGTCGTAATTAGCAAAACATTTTCTTGCATGTTTCACAGCGTCGAGTCTACGATCAGCGCGCACCAGCTCAATGAACTCTTGTACGCGTAGATTAAATTCCATTGTACTACCCAGCTTACGGAGTTTTGAACGATTGTCGTGACACCATCCTAGGCACCGAGCTGTTTCGTGATTTGCTAGGGACTTTTCCACTTCTCGAGAGACCATAAATACATCTTAAAAAATCCACGTAATATAGTTCTGTCCCGCACAATTTCGACTCTATACATATATGTGTGTCCATGTAATTATTAAATTTTATTTTTATTTCTAATATATTGTAAAAGCAACATTAAGGATTTATGACGAATTCCAATAAAATTTTTAATGACAAATCGCGTGGACATGAATTGTATAAACTTTTCTTTTCTATACTTTATAAGTAGTGGTAAATAATTAGTAAAATTAGGAGAGTTACTTTTGGTAACATAACTGCTATATTATATTTTGCGACGATTATAATGTATATTATTATTGTAATGACAAAAAATTGAGGCATATATTACCAATGCTGTGACACCTACCAATATTTGTCAAGTCCCTGAGATCGCTGCTGTCAGCGAGTTTCATGGCGGTTTTGTAATAACCTTTGCGTAAAAAGTATTCAACCAACATTCGGTCAAGTCTTTGTCGGCGCCACTGATTTACAGCACTTGGTGAAGTATTAGCATGTTCTTTTAGATGATCCAGTCGTCTTTTACAAACCATGCCTGCTTGCAGTTCTTCTGCAATTGATTCTTCAGCTTTACGTTTCAAAACCTACAGGATAAATTCAAAGTGTATTCACTGTACCATTAATATATTATTTTTTATTACATGAATCATCATTATCAGATGTGCATAAACTTTGAGCACTGAAAAGAATATTTTTATGCAAACTTTCTTTATTTAAGATGTGTTATACCCTCAATTTTTTTCTTAAAAAATCTACTTTATTATTATGTGGTAATAGGCAACAAGTAAACACAAAAACATTCATAACTCGAAATAACAAATTAATAATACTAATATGTTATAATACATGTCATCATGAAAAATATTCATCTTTATACATTTTACTTATCTTATTTAGTATGTTGCAAGTACTGTAATTTATAATTTGAAAGGACAGTTATGACTGTTTCACGTTGCGTAGACTTCTAACATAATAATTTATTTATTAAAATATTTATACAGACCTGAAGTCGTGCAACCACCCCACCTAAAAGACGAGTTATTTCTCCAGTTGCAACAGTTGCGCCATCTCCTTCCAAGCCCTTTTCCAGTTCATTAGCAGCAGCTTGGACATGAGACACTTCGCGATCAAGTGTTTTTTGTGCTGAACGGAATTTTTTGTTTAGAAGTTCATATGGCACCTGCAAATAGAACGAATAACAAATGATGATTAAACGAAAGTAACGAGGAATCATTTTCAACTTTAAAAATATATTAATTATTTATGTTGGAAAATTCATAACATATTTATTTGTATATTTTTATAACAGAGTTATTAGCTCTGGTTGTTTATTATACACCAAGGCTTATTTCGACCTAATAATTTTTTAAATGTTATTTGGAACTTTTCAAATTACAAACATTAGCAAAACACACAATCTACAAAACAATAGTAATTTTTAAAAATTTACAAGGAATTCTAAATTCTGAAAGACATATGATATAAATTCTTGTATAAAAATTGAAATAGCAGAGAAATAATTAGATTAAATTAACTTTCAAAGGAAGATAAGTAATGTTTACATAACAATTTATTATACATATGAATTTTTCATATTTGCGTGTATCCGTTGTTCATGTTCTTAATTCAGTTTGCTATTGGTATTTATGGCAGTATTATGTTCAAATTAATTCGTTAGTTTTCTTCATAATATGGTTCGCAAACGCTTTATTAGGATGCAGCACATTACATTCTAACGTTATCACAAGTAACATTAATTTTTACTTGTAAGAATATTGGTGTACAATATAATGAAACAATAAGCATGTAAATAATATAACATTAAGAATTTCTACACAAAGTCCTTATTTCGCATCACGTTTCTTACTATTTTTTGACCTACAACTCGTCTTTTGTTTCCGTTAGGTCCTAGAATTACAATTTTTAACTTCGACACAATCAAGAAAAAATACAAGTCTTTAAGACAATATTATAAAGTAAACTTATAAAACAATTGTAAATGGCATTTTCAGATCGATTACCATGACATTTTAAAAATGTGAAGTGCCATTGCATGAAATGGAGTAATATTGTAATAGCATATTTTACGACGATTGAGGTTAAGGTTGAATCGGGTGATTACACGAAAACAGTATAAATTTTGGATCATATTGCAAAACAAATAACGCCGATATTAAAATGAATAATGTAAAAATTAATCTACTCCGTAAAAATCAGCTGACTCACCTTCAAAGTTGGATGCTCTAAACTTTTCAAGTCTGACATTGTCAATATGTTGATGGCACACAAATAATTTTCACGTATTTGAGTAAACGTCGACTTTTGGTTTTCCGTTCACGCTTCGATAGTTTTATCGCAGTTTTATATCCACGTGTAGATTTGTATCCATCTCTTTCCAGCTGATTTCGAGATTGTAAACAGGAGTAGAGTGACAGGCTTGGTTAATCTAACTGCGGTATGTGGTACAAGCGCGCCAACACAAAGAAACGTCGTTGCGCACATACAGAATGCTATGTACAGGTGCGTACTTCAAATTGACCAATTATAGAGAAATTAATTTTTTTCAACAGAATTAATTGTTCAACAGACGTAAAAAAAATCGAAGCGCTCAGTTCAGCATAAAAGTTTGAAAATGAAGCTGCTATAAACATTGTATTGTTTTTCATTCAACCTTTCATTTTACAGTTTGTATATTATACGAATTAAAAACAATGACTTTATACATTCATTGTATGCTATATATATTTTTTTTATACTATCAAATTCTACATCATTATTGCTAATGCTTTGTTCGTACCTAAGACACGTACAGAATTATTGTTCTTTGAATTTCATAGTATATAAATTCAAAAGCGCGATTTCAAAAGGCACAACTTACTGCCTACTGCTGTTTTAATTTCAAACTGTGCGCTTTATTGGACGCCGCCATTTTCTTCTTTGTTTACGCATGTGGAACGGAGAATTTGGCTGACGTAACGTAAAAATTCTAGATGGATCGCATCACTAAAAACGATTCATCATTTCAAATAAAATCATCGAAAATTCTTCCTCTGATTGCCACGGTAGCATACATGATTGTCTATTTATTGTCCAATACCATTCCCGTGGTCTCAACTATGTTCACTAAACCGTTATTCGCTGGAACTATTATTCATTTAAAAGCTTCTCGCTCAGGTTCATCAAAGTTGTCATCAGTTCTCCGTTATAAATGGCGCTATTTGTATGAGAAATAAACAAACATATGCTTAAAAGTAAACAGTGTTCCTTCTTTTTTTAAATATACATTTCATTTGAATTTAATCAAAATATGAACAATGTATTTTATAAAATATATTCATAATTTTTTAATTTGTAGTAAAGTAATATATGATTTTTGATAAATCGTTGATAATTTGATATCGTTCCTTGTGTTCACGTTGTCTTTGATTTCAGAAATAATAAAATTCCTGAATGATTACATATTGTTTTTTTCATATTAATTCAAAGAAGCACTGAAATCTTTTAACGTGACTTTCCTAACATAGTTTTGAGTTCTACGGTATTATTCTACCAGAATAATTTGCTCGTGAAATTTCAAAAGCGTGCGTTACACATGATGATTATCCTGCAAAAACTGTCATTTTAAGAGTAAACAATTATAACAACAGTACAAATACAGAAAAGGAACCGTTTGCACAATTCAAACAGTGTCGCCGTGTCCAGTTGGCGAAAATTTGAGAATAGGGTAGTACCATAATGGTACACGGGAATACATATAACTTCTTTGCACTTTCGTGTGTGTTCGTTTGTAGTCGGGCGTGTTCGCAGAACGCAACGGAAAGTGTCGGTGGCGCGCTCCGCCGGGAGCCGCCATTTTCCTTCAGTAATCGAGAGAGTCGCGAACACACAGTTATTTCGTTATAGCGGCATTCTTTTTCTCGTGGATCGTGCGAATTTGGAAGTAGTGCCGGGGTTTCGGGTGGTCGTACGGGACCCGAAAGGTCCATTCGATCATTCGCAGAAACGTGCCGCGGAGGAGGCCGTGCTTGCCGAAGGAGTCTCGCGAGGCTGCGACACTGTGTCTCGTGCGGCGGCCGGACACGGCGTGTGAGAGAAGTGCTTTTGTGTGATAGCAGTGCTTTTGCGGCCGGCACGGTGGAACGTTAACGAGGATCCACGGATACAGGCAGACATCTCAGCCCCCGACAGGTCAGTCGCCACTTTCCATTCGTTTATGATTAGGCGAAGGCGATTGTATGCATCCGACATTATTCCACGCGCCAGCGTCATCGTGACGTTGTGTGCGTATCTCCGCTGTTGCTGCTGCTGCCGCTCCGTTCGAACACGCTGTATGAATCCGCGCACGCACACGGGCGCACATATGAAACGTACATACACAAACGCGCGCGCGCGTACAGTGCCGAAGCCATCTATGTGCCCACCACTGGTATCAAACTAACTTACCTATCAACCTGCACGAGAACTATCAAAATTGCTGACTACGCAATTGCATATGTGCTTTGTCTACGTTTTGCGTGCGCGAATTAGAGTGCTCGGGGAATACATCGACGTGGCGTGAGTGCAGTTTTTTTTTGTCTCGGAAAAGAAAGCGATAAATTTCTGATCACGTCACGCGTTGAAAATCGTCAATCATGTCTTGTTTACGATGCATCGCGCCTCGCGGAGCTCGCAGTGGCACGTTTCGCCGGAACGCGCGAGTTCGCGTGCTTCGGTCGAAAATGCGTATCTTTCCTAGCAATGTCTATTTACGATCTACGTATACGCGCGCTGCTACACGTCGATTGCATTGCGTGCTCGGCGGAGAACACATGTATATGATGGATAAGCGCGCAATGTGTGGGTACCGAGGAAGATGCGTTGCGTGCGGGAGTATGGCGGGAGAGACGCCAGCCATCGAGAAAGCCACGCGCGTTTCTTCTTTCACCTTCCGCAGTGGACACGGTGCTCGGCGCACGAAGCGATTGTCGCACACGCCTGAACTCGATCGATTCGGTTAATTCATCGGTTCAGCGATTCGCAACTTTCCCCGCCTTTCTTTGTGGCCAAGCTTCCTTTGTGACACGTGCGGAACGCAACGCGTACGCCAATGTCTGAATACAGTGGCGAGGATAATGATGTTTTCTTTGAATGCGGTTATACATGACATACGTGAAAGGGATTCGTATTATGAAATACGTCAGTTTCCTTTTTTTATTCCTCACAAACACGGAACAAACTTTGCTCCTCATTGGCCTCGAGAAGCGATGTTAAAATTGATGACGAGGCAAAAGGCAGCTTCTGCTTGAAACGGTTGCCAAATATTTCGATTTTTTCAAAACACATCGATAAATCGTAACAAACGTGATAAATCACATATGTTAAGTTTCATAGTTTAGTTCTTACAGATAACACAATCACGGATAAGAAAGTCAAAGTTCGGATTGTAAAACGAGCTTGAGACAATTGATAAATCAGTGTTGGCTGCGATCGGGAGAAAGCGCGATGTCCGAATAGCCCGGACAATTCACTAATCCGCGCGATTTCATTCTCTGCGAATTGGTCTTCGGCGTTCTGTGAACGACAACGACACAACAGCAGAGCGCGCTTGATGCTTATTTGACGGTGACCTTCGCCTAATGATCCAAAGAAATATCATTTTCGGAGTTCATTAAAGACATTCTGTTTTGCAATGCTGTACCTATTTCGGGAGCAAAACTTTTCCGCACACATTTTTTTATAACTCTACAATTTACGTCTCATAGTTTTATAACAATTTTTAGAATATGCGTAAAATATTAATAGCTTTTTATTTTCGCAAAATTATTATACTACAAACAAATTTATTGGTTGTTTAAAACATGAGCGATGAATCGGCGGCAGCGGCGGGCAAATGGAAAAGAGTGCAAAATCGAACTTGACCCACTTTGACGGAACTGCGCGGCGTACGCACGGCGGGTAAACAACATTCGCCAATTGCAGCGGGGAGCGTAGATTTCCAATAAACTCCTGCCGCGCGTATCGCGCTCTTTGGAATCTCGCGTCGTGAATAATTAACGTCATGAATAATGAATGGCGAGTTACGCCGACGCTCGTTCGCTCTCTCGTCGCTCAAGCCGGGCAAAAGCGGTCAGAAAACGGAAACTCTATTCCAGGATTTCTCAGCCGAGGCGCTTAGTATTTCTCGGTTCGTTGCCGAGAAGTTGACGATTATCAGTCGTCTTTCGGATCGATACTCGTAATCCGGAACAAATACTTTCATTGCGGCACGAACTTTCACTTTCCACGAAGAGGCTCGAGTTGACTCGTTACGTAGGTTCGGCGGCATACGTCCGTAAATGAAACCGTACGGCGCGTCTGGCATTATTTATAACGGCTCATTGTCCGTCGGGCCTGTTTCTCCAGTCGTAACGGCGGCGGTCACTAGAGACCGTTCGAGGCTCGCCGGGGTGCCAAGGTGGACCGAGTGTATTACTGTTAAAGTTATTTTTTATCTTTTGTTTTTTTTTTTGTTACAACTGTTATCATAATATGGCTTTTTACATGACTGCATTTCATTTGATTTGTCGTTATAACTATTTTCATCTATTCAATCAAAGCATAAACTAGTGACGACAGCGATGACAAGGACAGCCAATGGAATTGAGTAGCTAAAGTGAACTCGATACTTTACAGTAGTAAAGATAATAGTTTAGAGGTGGTTAACGGCACGGCAGGAAGAAAGAAACATAACTGCACAACAACCTACTATTACACGCTGCATTATGTCCCTTTCATCGATTCCCTCGTGAATAGATGCCATTAACTGTTTCTTGATGTATAGTGACATGGCTATTTCAACCCGCCGATGCACGGCGCTGAAAAAGACTTGGCCACTCTGCCGAACACGAACTTCTGTTGCAGCATTTCTTTTTTCCTTGGACACATGTTTACATTTGTAAGATGTATATTGGGATGAATAAAAATGAGATATCATTTTTTTTCACCTTTGCTTCTCATGAAGATATCATTTATAACGATACATGAGTATGCGTGTATTTATATAATACATGCATACATACACGGACAGATATAAGCGCATACAAACCAATATACACCGCGCATCAAAGACAATTAAAAATTCTTTTCGCAACATTATATTTCCACAAAATGTGATTCTTAAAGACGTGGAAAAGGAACGTTGCCGAGCTGTGATGATATCCGTCGGTTTGATTCGCCATTTTAGTCGTGACGAACGGCGTTCAGCGTGCACTCAACGTTCGTGCAACGTTTACTCGTTCATGATTACCTACCGCGTCGTTCGGAAAAGTGACCATTGCAAAATCCCCTGAATATCTCAATGTGAATTCTTTCACACCAAACTATTTATTCATCGCAACTAAACGGACCTGTCCAATTATACGAGTCTGCATATCATTGACTACTTCGCTCGCCTAGTCCTCGACCGATCAGTCAAACGTTTTCTTCGCAGCGTGTGACGGACACGTGATTTCCTTCCAAAACGTGCCTCGATACGTCTGACGCGTTTACGCGCGTTCACCCCACCTCTTGTCGGCCTAACGAGCTTCTCATTCCGGCCTTATATAATTTTTCCAACACGGCGAGAGATGAAACCACCGCCATCGTCGGTTATTCTGCAACGCATTGACCCGCATTCGAGATACGCGTCACTTCTGCTCCTTGTACCGAAAACAGGCATGTATTGCCATGCGTACACATATATACACAGACATGTGCACGCGATTCTTTCACATCGCCGAATGAAATCATTACACGCGCGTTTTTTGTTAGCAGCGTCATTCGTAAAAGTCGACGGCTCGTCAGCACTTGATAATAATGGCGCGGCTTAATCCGGACGGGGTTAACTGAGAGTACGAGTATTATTTTGTCCGAGATTTTGGTATCTCCATTTTGATTTCCCGATCAACACAACTATCGCGTTTCGCTACGTCAGCTGGATCATTCCGGGTCGTTGTCTCTTCCTGGCGCTCGTTTGGAAATTGCATTCGTGGCAATATCGGAAAACAACGGATAAGAAGCATTGTTGCAAACTCGGAAACTCACAACGACGCGGAATCGCTTTGGTTTTTCATAACAGTCGCGTCAACTGCAAAAGCGTGCTCGTTATCGTGCCCGCGTAAAGGTAACACGCCTTTTTTCGAAAATCAAAAAAACAATTAGTGTTTCGGACAGATCTAAAATAATCTCTAAAGTCCTCGATGGATTTTAGAAACTGTTCTGATGAATTCTCCAAATCAAGGAGCACAAAATTTGAAAACTGGGACTATAAAAATCAATATAACTTTTTATATTCAGCTAATATCAAAAAGTTTCATAAGGAAAATGCTCAGAAGTCTTTCAGTATCCATCATTTTTCGGTTTTTTACAGAAAAAAGGTCCTATAAACAGAAGCGCCGTAATTGCGGCACGGATTCGGACTCTTCATTGAAGCGGGCGTCAGATAGTATGAAAAACAGAAGAAAAAATTTCAAAAAATTTATTCGAAAAATATCAAGCAGGTTTCAGTTTTATCCCCACCAATTATCTACTTTTTCCTCAATATCTCCGCTCCTAATGGAGGGAATGGTCAATATAGGGGGTGATTCTTAATGTACGTCGCGAGATCTATCCATTGGTATATGATTCAATATCGAAAGCCGAAGTTGATTTTTCGAAAAAAATTGAAGGTGTACCCCTTGGTTTTTATTCTACAATTCAATTTTTATCAAAAAATCAACTTCGGAGTACAGCTTCGAGTCATATACCAACGGATAGATCTCGCGACGCACATCAAGAATCACCCCCCATATTGACCCCTCCAATCATTAGGAGCAGAGATATTCGAGAAGAAAGTGATAAATTGTGTGGTGAGGCGTAATCTACCGAGTTTCACAGTTTCCAGTCTATAACTTTTCTCCGTATGGGAATTTTAAATTGGACAAGACACCATCTTATTCCGGACATTAAGACCTATCCAACGAGCTAAAGCATATTAGACTGGACCGAAAATACAACATTTAATTGCGGTTAAAACACCAATAGTTGTGGTTTTCTTCCCACCAATTTTCTCAATTTTCCTCAATATCTCCGCTCCTAATGGAGGGAATGGTCAATATAGGGGGTGATTCTTAATGTACGTCGCGAGATCTATCCATTGGTATATGATTCAATATCGAAAGCCGAAGTTGATTTTTCGAAA
>JABFPT010002190.1:0-11265 GCA_022817245.1 Nixonia krombeini
ATTGTAATCATCGATACAAGAGGGCTGTTTAATCATTTCTCCTGTTTTACAATCTTTTTTATTAGTTTCACGAAATGCAACGGAATGTAGTTTATTGCAGTTTATTGCGCAACTGAGATTACAGTCTCCCGCTTTCAACGTTCGTTCTTTTTCGGACTGTGATCACAGTCTCCCGCTTGCAATGTGTTAATATATAACGATTATGCGGCTTAACACGTTCACGCCGGCGCGTACCACCGGTGGCCCGCACTAGACTATCTCATCAAGCGATGCGTACCACCGGTAGTATGCATCGCCAAATATTGTAGGATTATGTTTTTATTTTTTTTACAAGCAACAATAGTGCGCCGCCAGATGAAGCGCAGCATGAATTGAGTGAATTATTAATTAATTGAATGAGCGCCGCCTCACAGCGAAGAACATGAAAATTGGCACCGGCGTGTACGTGTTAAGTGTGAAGTTGGCTGTGGAAAAAATACAATTAAGTCTTCCGTTGGGAAAAAAACGAATCTTGGGAAAATTACTTTCCGAACAACCTGATACTTGCACAGTTCATCACCTCCTCCAAAGATTCGCTTCTTTATTTCGATCGCCGTGCGCTTTGCACATTCGACGGTCCATCGGATCTGGCGTAGAACGGAACTTTGACAACGCGTTTCGGGCGTTTGAACATTTGGGAATATTGTAGCGAGCGGAATGGCGACCGGTCGCCGCCAGCATTTCTGAAAGCTGCGGGTTTCCCTTTCCCGCCCCGCACGAATGACCGCAAAGTCACGCGAGATCGCGACGGTTGTTCGGTTTAGTGGCAGTTTGACGGGCGCCTCGTTGTCTCGAATCCCCGGCGATCGATACGCGGCGAGTTCTGTTCAATGTTTCGTTGCACACACACCGTATTGGCAGAGATGTCCAAACGAATAACGGTGGAATACCGCGTTCGTTGGTTCGCCAGCTTGTCATTTCGTCTTCTTAATCAATTTCGATGCTGTCCGCGGACAGGAACGTGAAGTGACAACGCCATTTGCCGTCGACACTCTTCTATTCAACGTATGGTTTGATTCGAGAAGGAGGAGGGGAATGAGGGGGTGATTCTCGTGAATCGAGCGACCGTCGACAACGAAGCGCGGTGGACCAATTGTCCGGCAAGAATGAAGGAAATTATGTCTCTCAATTTGATGCACTTTAAGGGAATTAAGCGTCCAGTCGCTTGGGAACGCGTCGCGCCATTCGGCGACACGATTTTCGAAAGCTCGAGAGGAACCGGGACGCTCGAGAAGAAAGTCTCGCTCATTGCGGAACGATAATATTATTACAGCCGATAACGTTATATTTTTTTGTTTGTTTTTTTTTTTGCTGGCAACTTGCGAACGTACACAGTGAAATATAACCGCCGATTTGCAAATAACACAGACACGTTTCCGTTGCCGTCGTTGTTGGCAAACAAGTTTTACTACTGTTGTACACGTGACGACGTAATAAATGAGTAAAAAAAAAGAAATTTCCCAGTGCGTTACGCGAAACGTTGTCTCAGCGGACGCCGCGCGTGAACGAAGCGAAGTGTCGAAGGAAGCAGATTCCGAACATGTTTCGCTGTAATGGCGGATATGAGAAAACGCCTCGTCTGGAAGATGGAGAATAATTGCGAAAAATAAAGCAGCGATCGCTCGTTGGTGTTTGTTTTGAGCGTGTCTTCGCTCACGGTTTACCGGCAGTGTCGGTCAATTGGCAGAGTCGTGTAATTGCCACGATAAATCTCCCCGAATCGTTATGTATAGAATATTCATTGTGGCCAGCTGCAGTCGCACCTTATTTACGACATTCTTATGACTCGTCCGAGGCTGTTTGGAAAACGTTTCTTGCCCGGTGCCGACGACGACGAGCCGCTCGAAGGAGAAGCGTTCTCCGAGGCGGAGGAAGAAAGAGTAGAAGCGGGAGATGGAAAAGGACGCGACTTGGACTTCGGCTAATGACTCTCGTACGCCTCGATCGCGCCGCTCCCCCCTCCCCCTCTTCCTCCGCAAACAAACGCGATCCGTCAAACCGTAAATTCATTATATTCCTCCTTAGCCAGGTCGAACGAAACGTTTAACGTCAATTACTCGAGCGAAACACGTTTTTTGCATTCGCCCCTGCGTTTCGCGTTCACTTTTCAACGCGTTTCGCGCGTGATTTACATGCAAATGAAAGTGCACCGTTCACGATCGAGCCGCGGATATTTACACGAAGACGCGTTTCCCCTGATAAGAGAAATGACGAGCGCACTGAGATGCCTCGTTCGGATAGCGACGCGCGCTATTCGACTACGATTGCAATCTCTAGTAGTAAAAGGAGCGTGTGGGCCGACCACCTTGCCACGCTCGCGTACGAACACTCCTGCCTGTACGTTTGCCGTGCGTTTGCCGTACGTTTGCCGTATTCGAGTGTCTCGCGCTCGCTGCAATCAAAAATGAAAGTGCCAAATCCGCACAGCGCCTTATCTCTCACGATTTCTTTCGAGCGCGTGACAAACGCGAAAACGACTCTCCTTACATTTGCCAATCGATTTCTGATTTTTCACCTGCCTGCTTCTTTCGCTCAACTGGCAACTTTTACGATACGTTTGTCAGTTTGACGAAATTGTTGTTCGATAACAGTATTGTACCGTGAATACGTGACGTGTTTGGAACCGCCGAATTAATCAGCAGGCACGTCGATAACGGCTTCTTAACGTCCGACGAGTGACGCATTTCAAATGGAACATTTCGACGCGACTTTTTTATCGCTCGTTTCTGGGTCACGGCTGGTCGCCTGTGCCGAGCGAACGGCACTGTCATGCGAATCGCTTGAAAAACGCCGGTCCGACCGTTCGGTAAAAGGCAATCGATATGCTTGCAAATGAGCGACCGACCGGACTTGAATGTAATTATGAACTTGAACTGCGCAGTCACGTTTCCTCATCACCTGAATGTTTATTCGCAGTGCCAGTGATTCGTCTCTAATTTGCAATCATTCGTCACCTATTCGCAAATAGGCAACCTCCCAAACCTCCTAATTGTTTCTTTGATCGGTTGTACAGCCAATATTTTCTCTCTCTCTCTCTCTCTCTCCTTTTCTTTCGCCGGTTCGTCGCAATTCGCCACAATTCAGTAAATGCGCGACAGTAAATCATCGATGTACCGCGATAAGAGGGCGATTAACGATTGACATGTCGATATCTCGTGACCAGCTGAGAATGGGGGGGGAGGTAGCGGAGAGAGGAGATAAGTGTCTTTTCAACTCCCTGCGTGGAATTACAATAGAGAGTAATACCTTTCGTACAAAACGGTATTGATAACCTTAACTCTTTCACTACGGCCGGTTTTTCCAAAAATGTGCACGGCACTCGAGAAAGATTGTTTACGCCAAATCGCAAACCGAGTTGTTATGACAGTGTTTATTAAAAATAGAAAAAACGTTCCTCAAAACGGGGTATTCATAACTTCAAAACACACACACTTTTTATTGTACTTTGTCAAATCAAATAGCATTACGGAGTATAATGATATATATGATACGTGGCGTTTTATGCAAAGCGACTATAGTTGTCCGTAATGCGGAAAGTGTTAAAACGACGGTGACTTGACACTCGTACGTTGGTTAGGCGTAATAGAAACGTGAAGGAGTCGTGAATGAAAGTGGTGGTTAAATCGAGTAAACAAGTCGGACATAGTCGGAGGACAGTCGCGGGGACAAGTCGAAAAATTGCGTATGTCTTGACGGCAAACTGCGCTGACGCGGTTGATTCGCGGCTACGGCGAAACAGTAGGCGCGTTCAATTGACGAGCGCTCCCGCGAATGGCGCGTCGCTGCTGAGAATAACGCGCGAACTTTCCCCAGACATCTGGCCTTTCGCCTTTCTAAAAGCTCGCCTTTATTTTCCCGCCGGTCGCGTCGAATGACGAAATTACGCGAGACCGCAAATCGACCGAGCCCGCACAAAGCGGCCGTTGAATCGCCCCGATACAGTCAACCGATTGTCGATCATCGTCCACCCGCGCGATTTACGATCGCCTTTGGAATGTTTTCCCTTCCCTATCTATCCTTCCTCCGCCCCTCCGCCTTCCCCCGTCTCCTCGGTCTCTTCAGTCTCTTCTCCCTTTAAGTTTAAGTTCAAAGCCAATCAAATTGTCAGTACTGTCGTAACGCAAAAGATGAAAAGTCTTCTATTTATCAGGTGTACAAATAAGTTTCCTTCGTTTTTAGTCAAAAATAGGTCATTTATTGCGAAGGAACGGAACCTAACGTTTTATTCCAAGTATTGACCATCGCTTGCCGCCACTTTTTCCCATCTTTATAGCAGAATACGGCTACCGCGTCGGAAGAATGCTTCATCTTTCGAATGCGTCAATTTTTGTCAAAACGGAGAAAACGTATTTGTGCACCTAATCCCCATTTCACGTTTGAGTTTAGATGAGTTTACGTGAGCGAAAAACAACGAAGGTTTCGTCGTTTCGTCGTCAAAATAGGATCCATCATTTTCCAAATGGTGTACGTTAAAGAAAACCACCCTTCGGATATAGTATTAATCTATTCGCTTGTCCGACCTCTTCGGTTTGTCAGGGTATCGCGTTTATGGGAAAACTTGTATCGCACGCGCACGTGCGTATCACAGAAAGGTATAAAAAAGAAGTGGTGACACTATGCCCTACGCCGTATGCCGCGCTGCGTCAAGCCACTCGCGTGCGTCGGGGTAGGCCCTATTTATTTATATATTACCTTACCGCACGACCGCTCGCCTCCAGCCTTTTTTCTACTCATTACCCCTCCCCTCTCCTCTCCCCTTTCACTCGTTGCAACCTACCACGCGTGCTCTACACTTCGTCTTACACTTCAATCCGCTTCAACCTTCGTAATTACACCCCTTCGCTATGTTTATGAAGCTCCGCTTCCAGGAAAGTTGCGCATAAAAGCGTATTTGCAATTGCCGCATTATGCTCCCAGCCGAGTTACTACCGGAAGGAAACAACTTCGAACAGGGGGACATATTTTATTACCATTTCTGGTATAAACGAATACTACAACTCTTGTTATTAGTAATGTTACATTTTCTTCGTGACTCGTTTACGAGTTTTTTTTTTTGACATCAGAAATAAGTAACGCTTTCATCAATACAGGAGTAGAAAAAGCAGATTTTAGGGAGCAGACTTATAGAAGACTAGATTAGTTAAAGGTGTTCGTTTATTGTGATATCGACAACTTGCACTTTGCGCTATCGTGATACCAATCACTTTTTTTGTCATCTTTGTTGGAAAGGATTATTTTACTGCATGAAAAGCATTAATGAAATGCATTAAATCTTGAAACCTGCGAGCAAACACATTTAATGTTTAGCGATACCAGTCGTTGTCACATTGGCAACTTTCAGCTAATTGTCTGCAAACATGTCTTTCTGGAGTGTCTTGAACTAAATGAAATACATGTATAAAATAACAACCTGTTAGTAAGTTTGTTGAGAAATCTCTATTTTCCTATTCGGCAGATTCGTTTGATACTTATTTCAAATGGTAAATGCGGCAATAAAGCACATACATTATGGACGGTTGTACATTACCTATGTTCTTTATAAAGGTTTGAGTTTTTCAGATTTTTCCTTTTTCATTGTAAATGAGATAAATACTTGTATAAATACTGACGACATAAATGCCAATTACAGTCTAGTGTGTAGGTTACGTATAGTGAAACGCCACAAAAAATTTGTGTTGGATAGGTTATAAACAGATCTATATAAGAGGCCTTTTTTTACAATTTGTCGGCTATAACCTCAAAACAAATATTAGGTTTTTCGGAAAGTAATTTCGTTTTTTTTTATGAAAATGAAAGACAATTTTCTTACAGTGAATAAATATTTTATTGAATAATATATTGTCCATTCTGATCCACTACCTTTTACCATCTTTTTAGCAATAGAATGATTCCACGCTCATAAAATTTTTGTTCTTTGCTGACAAAAAACTAGTCCAAGTGATTTTTGACCTCCACATTCGAAGGAAAGCTTTTGTCGTCTAAAAACTTTTGTAGAGATCGAAACTAATAATAATCAGAAGGTGCCAGATCTGGAGAATATGGTGGGTGGGGTGGGGTAGTACATTCCATCCAAGCGGTAAAAGCTTTTGGCGAGCTAAGAAACTTGCATGAGGTCTCACATTATCTTGGTGGCCTATTCTGTTTAAGTTAATTGTTCAATTTGTCCAGCTGATGACAGTACACTTTAGAATTGATCGTTGTGTTGTCCAAAAAAAACGTGTTTTTTGACCTTCTACCGCACAACACAACAATCAACTTTGAACTGTACTGTCATCAGCTGGACTGTAAAAATTAAATGATTCACTTAAACAGAAAAGGCTGGAATTGATCAATAGAAAAGGTGTAGTGTTCCACGAAAATAATGTGAGACCTTTTGGTATCCCGCCAAAAGATTTTACAGTTTGTATATTTCTCAGGTTTAACACCTTTCGATTGTTATTTGTTCCGGTCTCTACAAAATTGTTTAGACGGTAAAACCTGTACTTCAAGTGAGGAGTTCAGAAATCACCTGAACCAGTTTTTTGCCAGACAATACATAATTTAGTAAAATATTTATTCACTGTAAGAGAATTGTCTTTCATTTTCATAAAAAAAAAAACGAAATTACTTTCCGAACAACCTAATACATCAATATGTACGACAATTCTTGCAACTGTCTTTGGAACTTTCGTATGTGCGCGTAACTGCGCATTTGCATGTTGCAAATTGTTTACAGCACAAGAAATTCGTTTTTGTGGTACATCAAAGCAAAGCGTTAGTTTCGTAATAAAAGATAAACTGGTGAATCCAAATGACTTACAAATACCTTTTACTTTCAGTGGTCTAAACTTCCAAGATTTGATGGCGAGACAAGGCGCCATCGACTCGCCGCCGAAGACACCGTTCATTTTGGGCTCCGAGTGTGCCGGAGATGTGGAACAAGTCGGCGAAGGTGTCGACAACGTGAAAGTGAGTACAATTTAAACTGGTTTTTCTCTTCGAAATTAATAAGTTCATACACTCGAGCGACGTAAAGACAAAATTGAAAATAAGTACCGAACGGGCTATTGAAGTAGTCGCAGCAGTTGTTTATACTAGGTTGGCAAAAAGGCATGGCACGTTGATCTTGTTCACTAATTTTTGTAACATCATTGGTGATAAATAAATGTGTCTGATTGGAGGATATTTTTCTAGGTGGGCGACAGAGTAGTTGCGTTACCTGATCACAAAGCATGGGCGGAATTGGTCGCAGTTCCAAAGACCGCTGTGTTTGTCTTACCACAGGGGATGAATTATTTGGATGCCGCAGCGATCACGATGAATTATACCGTGGCCTACATGCTACTTTTCGAGATTGCGAATCTGACTCCTGGAAAAAGTTTACTGCTTCATAGCGCAGGTGGTGGTGTGGTAGGTACAATTTATCTCACCATGATCATAGTACACAAGTTTTCATCTCTGTTAACATTCCCTTACAAATATTTAACATTCCCCTTGAAACGGAACAAACTTTAAAATACACTTAAAGTTGTTAATTTTAAATGCCTTCAAAATAAACTTTCAATATAGAATGAGGTATGAAGAGTACGAAATCTCGTTTGCAAAAGCATTTCCAAGAGAACTGAAACAAATATGTACAAGACAGTCTTTCGGTAGTTTCAATTACTCATTGTCACTGCGATTTACTTGTATGTAAGTATAAACTAATTAGGTTTTCTAAAATGAACAGTAAGATTTGAAAGAACGTCATAGAGAAATACCGCTCAGTTACTTCTGCTTATACAAGAAACAATTGTTACGACAGATAACAAACGTCAAAGTTGACGGAAATATAACAGACAATTTTAAATTTGACCTTTTATTTGTAAGGGAAAGGCAGCAAAATGAATGAGGAATAGTTTTCTTAAGAAATTATTGTGAGCATTCTCTCTCCTTTGGTGTGCTTTGTAAAAAAAAATAAACGCATTTATAGGATTATTACGTTTCTGGACTCTTCTAAAATAAGTTTGACATTGAAATTGTGGCGTTTTTTTCCCTCGGGGGAAACACGTATCCTCTTTTCTGAAATGGAACAGTCGGTCAAGAGGGTAATGCTGGGCATGACATATTGCCAAGTCTAAATATAGGAAAATGTTTTTTCCGTTTCTTCAGTTAAATGTATACACTGCTCGCTACCAGAAACAACGGATAGATAGAGTTTCTCGACTAATCATACGGCAGAACAAGTAACTCGTAGCCGGCACGTAACAACTACGACAAGAGACAAGGGCCTTTGGTTTACGTGACCACGTCGAAAAGCTCACACTGGATCATGCATTTTTACAGTTACTGGATATGTTAATCGCGCGAATGAGTGTATAAATAACGAGAAGGCTCGTGTACTAGGCCTATGACGTGTAGCAGCCACTCATGCTGAATTCGATTAATTGAATGTAATTCTATCCACTGAGACGAGGGGAATGCTCTCTCGACTACTCGGACGGGCTCTGTGTTGTATTTACAAAGTCAAGAGCAAACTCAAGAGCCTTCACGAGCACCGAAGGAGGGGATCTCTATGAGGATACAGATCTCGTGTTATAAATAATTTTTTAACGGATGTTTTTACCGTGTTGCAGAAAGTGAAGAAAACTATGTTTCCACACTAATTTATATCAGTTTGTACAAATTTACAAAGGAAAGATAATTTAAAAAATGGTTTAACTGATGTTGCCGTATATTTTCTTACTATCATTTCCAGTCTTTAGTTACATGCTTGATATACTTCGTTTCGTATATTTAGTAAAATAATGCGACCCCCAATTAAACCTTACTCACAATCTTTTTCGAACAAGATAATCGAATTATCAGTCAATTTTACACAAAGTAATAGTCGAAACAAGTGTTTAAAAATTAGATTTAAGGAAATTTTCTTTAAGTATGACAAGATATGTCCTCTGTAATATGGACAAAATTATTTATAAGTTTAACAAATATTGTTTTGTTCATTTCCACTGAGTAATACGCTGATAATAGTTATTTGCCACAAAATGTATTTATAACTTTTTTTTTTGATAACACTGCGTATCTTTAGTTATTTTTATACTTACTGTGTATGCCACAACATATCGCAAATTATTTAAAAATGAGCCACAATAAAAATGGTTATTTCATATTTTGAAATATTTCAAAACCATCTTCTTTCATTGTCAATTTTGTTGTACAAAAATTTAGTACTTCAAAATACTTCAAAAAGTTAAAGTATGTATTCCCACATGTAACAAATACTCCGCTTTCATATTCAGTAAAATAAATTTTTCGATTTAATCGAATTCTTCATTACTGATAGTAATTACTGAAATATACCTATATCTTCTCGGTGTATTGAAAAATGTACCACAAGCGAGAAGAATTTGATAAATATTGATGGAATTGATGGAAATGGGTGTTTGATTTATTTAACATCTTTTATTCAATTAACATTATAAATTTGTTACATATACATATCTTTCATAGTTTCTCCTGTAAAAGGATCTCAATAATTATTTTTGTTAGTAATGAGTCAGAATGTGTATCAAAATCAGAATCGAAATCTGCAAATAGAAGATAAATCTTAAAATTTTGAAATGTATTACGGTAATTTTGAAAATAAATTGGGATATACGTGAGAATAAATTGAACGAATTAATTTCTACTGTAAAAAAACTGGACGATGTATGACAGCGGAGAAAACGTTCATAAACCATAATCATAAAGATAAATTTCCAGAAGTAATTGTGGAATAATTCAGTTTAATTCATTGCACACACGCATGTGCAATAAGAAAGACACATCGTCTTATTCATTTTCTCCCAACTGTGCGTCTATTTACGATCGAGATATAGACGAATCTGGATATAATGACTGAAGAATCAATTGAGAACGTTTCGTGAAGATTGCGCGCAAAGTTCCAGTTTATTCCGGCTGCTAAAATGCCAAGGAGAGGAGAGAGGAAAAGGAGACGGAAAAAGGGAAGAAGGAGAGAAGGGGGAGAGGGAGATAGAAGCTACTACGAGCAACGCATGCCTACTTACTTACGACTACGAGGTGTAGTCGTAACGCTTCAAAAACCTCCCCTGGATCAATACGACTCAACAGGTTACACCCGAAGCCGCCGCTACCGCTTCCTAGCTACTAGCCCGGCGTTCGATTCAGCGTACAGAAGTTGAGAAGACGAAGCTCGTGGATGGAGTGACCGAAGAGACGAGCCGCGGGGGCGAACGTTGCCAGGCAACCTTCTGTTCTTCTGTTCTTCTGTTCCTCGTCTCACCTCGTCTCATATCGCCCCGCCTCGTCTTGTCTCGCATCGACTCGCCTCGCCTCGCTTTTCCTCCACGACATCACGCGTATCTTCGCGTTGCCTCGTCGTTTTGTTCACTTTACAATGCTTACCGCGGTTTCGCCATGCGAAAGGGAAGAGCGTTCGATCGTTTCTATCGGATTCGCATCTCACTGAATTTTAACATCTCATTCTTTCTACTACATGACATAGCAGTCGTCGTTACAGATATTTCGCTTCTTAAAGAATAATGCACGAAGCAAAAAGAGCCTTGGTGGGGAAGAGCGTAATGCGAACGATGAGCGAAAAGCGGAGGTTTCACAGCTGAACGTGGAAAAAAAGGAAAACGGCAATTCAAACGGAGGACAAAGGGAGTCTTCGTTTCGTATTCTCGCTCGCCCTTCTCTTCTTCTGTCATCGACCACCGCCTACCATCGACCGCGCCCGTCTGCAACCGCACATCACGCACCGTTTTAAGCTGCTCGCCTCTCGCGGCATCGCGCTTCGTCAAAGTCACGGTCAATGCGAAAACACGAAAGTAGAGTTCGCCGAGCGTGAAACTTACGCGCTACTTTCTGAGTAACCTCATTGCAGCCTAATTGCAGGATCGAAAATAAAGATGAAAAGAACTTTTCCTTTTATAACCCTTTCTCTCGTATATTTACTTTACTTATTGTTTTTCAGTCACAGCGGAAATTGAAAATAAATCGTGTTCGTTTCAACTACTCTAATTGAAGCGAGGGTGAAAAGTGCGTTGAATAACAATGATGACACGATCTAAATCACGGTCGAGCGTTCTTCTAAGAATTGTCGCAACAGCCAGATCGAAAGATGAATTATTCGTTTTAATTACGTTATTTTTTAGTCCACGATAAGCGCAAGGAAAATGAGATTATTGGCGGATTCTGTAGTCAAGTCAAAAATTAGGTTCGCCAACATCGACGATGTGCTTC
>JABFPT010002194.1:0-10988 GCA_022817245.1 Nixonia krombeini
AAATAAATGTGAATTTCATGTTACATATTACCAAGGAATAAATGTACCGCAAGTGTCATTACACATAAAGTAATCACGTAAAATTTGTTGTAAGATTAATGAAATAAGTGAAAAACAAATTGAACGTGGAAACTCCGGTAATGTTGTGTTGCGTCGTGCCTCTTCTGTCCTCGCCAATCCATGAGGCTGCTGTGTCACTTATGTTTTCATTGTCACTATAAATTTCAACAAAAAAGTATTGAGAAAAAATTGTTTAGTTATCGATACATATTTGGTTGACATCTGGCAAAATATGTTACATGCAGGTATGAAATTAAATTTTTAACCAACTATCGAAACGTAATAACTAAAGTACAAAAGTTATTGTTCTTACAATAACCATTATACCATAACCATTTTGCAGACACAATGTCACAGCAGAGTTTAATGAAAAACCGTCTTTCAGTAACCACTATTAGTAGCTCCGTAGAATTTCAGTGGTAAATCACGAACATCAAACCTCCCTTCTTCTCTGTCTCACACGTTCTAATGTCTGATCCGACAATAACTCAAGTTGCAGGTATTCCTTGCATAAAAGTTACTCTCCGAATAAAAATTCGATGTGAACCATCAAAGGTAGAATTTTCTTAAAAAAATTAAAAAATTTCTAAAGATTTTAATCACGACATCGAACTGTTTTCTCGTACCTCCTGGTACAGTTTAATGTTTGCAAATACGATTTATTAGTGAAATCTTAACGACAGGTGAAGTTTTACTTCCCACGTAAAAATACACGCACTCACTGAGACTATGTAAAAGAAGTTCCAATTTCGAATTTGAGTAGTACAGCATTTTTGTGCATTCGTTTTTTGAAGAAAGAAATCCCAGAGATTGAAATCTCTGGGAATGGAAATAATACAATGTAACTGTCATGTACTATATAACGCAATGATATGCAACGTATTTTAAGAACAAGACGTTTAATACTCGGATATATTACTGTCGTCTGAATGTAATAAGAAGTAATAGTATTCGCGTGATTGTTACATTAGCGCAGTGTTTTTTGGATACTGTTAAAGGATGGTGACATATAGAGTTCCAATGAGCACTGATACTACATCAGCCTTATGTTAAAGTAATACCATTAGATACTTGTATAGAGAGCTTCTACGTTGTATTACAAAACTAAAACAATGTACGTTTTCATTTTTAGGCAGAAATTCATTAAAAAACGATGATGGTTTTTTTTAACTTGAAGATTTTTGGTTAAATTAGATCAATCGTGCGATCAGACTTCAACAGAAGTTGACGTAACGTGCGAGAAGCACAAATGCAAATCCCGCAATTTCTCCAGGGAACTAAAAAATCGAGAATAATACCTAAATCCTACATTTTACCAGATAAATTATCGTCTTCGGATGTTCAACTTTCAAAGCGTAACACTGTTACTGCGGTAGGGACGAAACTTTTGCGGTATCACATTTCCTACCCCAGGGACACTTCCAACAGCATTTACCGATTTCTGGTATAGTATATGCGTACATATCTACTTTCCTAACTGAAAAATAGTGTTGCAGGAAATATTCACGACATTGATACTCGTCTATTGGAAATTAAATATTAGTTTCGCGAAAAATAGTTTACAGATTCTTAAACTGTTTAATAATACTAAGCAACAGGATGTATTGCCATTAAACAAAAATGAAAAAGTTTTATTTCGTATATGAAGGAGATGACTTTAAATCGTTAAAAGGCCGTAAATTGTTAATATGCAATTTTTACACATAATTTACTTCAAAGGTTTATTTCACGTTCACTGAAGTCTTATGGAAATATAAGAATATTTGAAAGAACGCACAATATGACGGTACATTAAGCTCCGGAGTTATATAACAAGCATTTTGGATGTGCTCACAGAACAGCTTTGGTTAGATGTACGAGGTATGGGATGTAATTGTCTATTGGAAAATTAAACCGAAGCCGCATTAATTATGTAAGTCTCTACTTTCTCGTACTGCGTATGGCTTATTCCATAACCAACGGGGCGATGATAGACGAGCGTATCCGACCCCCTTACAGCTGCTAACCTCTAGAAGCGAAATCCCTAACTCAACGCTAATTCAATCAGTCAACACTCATTCTACCGTTCGTTGCCCAGCACTAATCTGCTTCTAGATTAATTACTATGTAATGTTACGTTGAATAATTATCATTCCTCAACCCTCAAATTCTTCAAAATTGAAACATGAGTTAAATAAAAAAGTTATACAAATTATATTATCTATTATGCTCGTGTATGGACGACATCTTATCCAAGCATTACGTTGAAAAAATTGTCGTGAAAACACTTCTTACAGACGCTTTTTAATAGCTAATTTTGCATAAATAGTTCCATTTCATGAAGTTAACAAATTTTTATTTTATCATTATTAATAGATTACTCAGTTGAAGTCATTCGTTTTTTTTCTCAACACTTCATGTTATCATAAACATAACCACACATTTAACTAAACACATTTTTTTCCAATTTCACCTTAATTATAATTTGACTGCAGTAATTCATTTTTCATAAGCAAATATCAATTTCCCTTCGAAGTGATATTGAACTGCATCGTCTGGTATCGCAAACTGGGTAAACACTTCATCAGTCATTTTACATTATTGTGTGTTTGTCTTGCTAGCAGTAATTGGGTAAAATATTTAAAAGCATTTAATTTTTCTGCCTATGGAATCTAATGAAATTTAACCTGATACATTCTGGAGTTTTCAGATAATAGGAGATAGTACTTAAATACTACGTTAGTACTAGTATTCTACGCAATATATAATAATGTCAAAGTAGTTTCTCAATAAAGACGGGATTGTTTGCAGATATTTTGGGGAAAATGTTTTTTTAGCAAGTGATATACGTTCGCATAACATTGGTAAAATTTTAACTAGCTGTCACCAATGAGTTTCAGTTGTGATATCCAGTTCATGTGCTTTAAGTAAAAATAATTAATGAATAACCAGTGAAAGTCAAACAATTGTAACTTGCAGCTCAATTATTCAAGTTCAGTGTGTTTAACTGCATAAATGAATAAACATTTTTCCTAGTTATATAAACGTAAATGTAATATTTTTGTCATTAGCGGTGATTGATGGATTTTGACAGCCTAAATAAATCAATTTACACGTCTGATAATTATTGCATGATAAGTTAAGTATTATTCCTTTATCAGCAATTGTGATAAATGACAGGTGAATGTTGCAACTCTTAATTACATATTTTAAAAAAATATATCTTAGGAAAACCTGGAAACACCAGAATGAGTCATTACGACACTCTGGTTGTTGATTGTTCATTCATAATTTACGGAAAGTATTTCGTAATCAATTTGTTACCACCGATGTTTTTACGAACTAGGAGAACAATGTTTAGGTTACCATAACATTTTACAAAGTCAAATGAACTTTGTTACGTATGAAACAAGAACGTTAATAAAGTTATATAGTAAACAATTAATACTTGTATTTAAACACGGCCGAGTGTAACGTTTTAAACTAATAACATGTACGCAGCAAGTAACATCAAGAGATTAAAAACAAAAGCAAGAAGTGGAGAAAGGACAAAAAACGAAGGGGGAAAACGAGACGGAGCAGAAGTCAAGAAAGAAAGATTCACATTAATATTGCTTTACAACACTTACACATACTTATGCGTATTTGTAATAAATTTAATCTACTAGAATTTGTGTCTTACTGTTTGCGATATAATTCATTTTACATTACTTTGCTAGGAGTAACTAGGTTAGCAACTAGATCAGTCATAGATCAGTTATTGGCCAGAAATCCTGATGTTTATATAAAAATCTATCATTTGAACAAAAATCTGACAAGAAACTGTTCAGAAATCCTGGCCAAGTTATCGTCAGAAATATGATGCTTGTTTCTTTACTTCCTGATCAGTTCCACATACACACACTGGTCAGTAACTGATCAAGTGTAAGCAGGAGAATTTAATATTAATATTACTTTGTTTTAATATTACTTTTGTTTTATATTATTTGATTGTTATTTTTTGATTAAACTAGCAAATGTAATGTTAATGCGCATACAATAAGCAAATTTGTGTTATTTCACGTAAATAAAGAAGTACGTATTTGCCTTCATATTTTTAAATTTAATTCATTATTAATGTTTTGTTGACAACACAGCTCTTCTATTAATTTTTTTTTTAATTTTATAAATAATATGCACCATAATTGTTAAATCTGTTACACTTGTGTCAATGTTTTACTGAAATAAAACAAACGGAAATAAAGTGAAATTGAAATACGTTGTTGTGATTGAATTGGCAGTGTTGAAAACGCTGTCATGAGAAAGGAATCAGTCCAAAACATTGATATAAGTGTACCGATTTATTAATTATGGTGAGAATTATTTATAAAATCAAAATAACGTGATAGAAGAGATGTATTGTCAAAAAAAAGTAATGATTAATATTATTAAAAAATATGCTTGCGTTGTCCTTTATTTATGTATAATAACACAAATTTGCTTACTAGTTTAATAGTTAATTAGTTAACCTGGAACTAATTTTTAGATTAACTTTTTTAGGTTAATTTTTTTTAACGTTGATGTACGCACATATAATTACAGTTGTTAATTTAATCGAAAAATAACAATAATAAAATATTAAACCCATATTTTTTTTGTATTCGTAATTGATCAAATAATCTGTAGGTTTTCTACTTAGACTTAATCAGATACTGACCAGTCTGTGTACGTGGAACTGATCAGGAAATAACGAAACAAGCCTAACGTTTCTGACGATAATTTGGCCAGGATTTCTGAACAGTTTCTAGTCAGATTTACATTCAAGTGACAGAATTTGATACAAACATTAGGATTTATGTCCGAGAACCGCACTTTGACGGAGTTCAATTTCTGCCAGGTGGACTACAGCATTTGTTTCTTACTGGTGTATTTTAGAATATATTGTTTGAGCTTACTATCTCTTTAACAGTTATTGTAATTTTTATGAAGCTCTAATTGCTTTCATCGTGACTTGACCTAAATAAATGACGCTTCATTTAAAAAATTCATTAAAAATATCTCTTGTTGGCATTCATAAACCTTACTCACTTAAACTATCCGACATCTCTTTTCTGTAAAATATATGAAACACACAGAACCAATTACTAAAGAGACGAGGTACTGATTGTAAAGAGATTAGGTACTAAAAGTAACACCTTACGAAAATTGATTTTATAAATGGTCTTTTAATTAATACAACTTTTCAGTCGATAAGATTGTCTACTTATCAATTATATCTCAGCAATAAATTGACCGTGTGTTCCTAATAGTTCCATGCATTGTGGCACAAACAGTTTATTCTGTAAGGACAGCGTAATAAATGATTGTTTTTGTAGTAGTTATTATACGTAGGTGTTTTAGAATTTTGAACGTTCAACTTTTTTACATCATCTTTTAATGCATACGTTTAAGTATGGTTTACTTCTTTATTTGACGTCATACTTTCAACGTTTTTCCTCAAAAGCAAAGTCTATTACATCAGAATATTTTTCCGGATATTGTGAACAATGTGAGATGTTATGAAATTATATGTGAAATTTGTTCACCCCATACAATCTGTATTAAAGGCGAACATTTAGGAAATGAAGTAAATGAAAAATGCTAGTGACAAAAATAAGAAAATGTAATGTATTTTAATAAATGTAGGTTACAAAACAGAACTATATAATGTACATTTAATGTTGTCTATTATATTGGTACAATTCTAAATATCTCACTTTTAATCAATTTGTTTCGAATATGACGTAAGATTACACGAACTAATGATTGATGGACAGATCTCTTCATGTTAATATAACAAAGGTGTAACTAGAATCTGTCATAGTCTTTATTAAACCTAGAAATTGCAACATCAACGCGTTCTTAGTCATGGTGCAGTCCATATTAACAAGTTTAATTAGACCTTTTTAAAGCTACGAAGGATTATCAGTTTCAAAAACCATAAATTTTTTTTCCATCACTTAAAAAGATAACTGTATTTCGTGCATCAATTTCAAGGTCAACTAACTGGCTATACTCTATAAATTATTCTTAGTTCTTATCATTGTCGACAATGAAACGTAGTCTTTGTAATTTCAATCACCGAAATGTTGATCGATGTGTATAGGTTCAACAAAGAACGTTATAGGGAAGTGTACGTCTCAACATACTTTTACTTTTTTAAAGGTTAGTGCTATACATACACGCGCTCGCGCGCACGAGCAAATTGCTACGCAGTGTCTTTGTATCGTGTGAAGAAAACGGCAATGAGGTACAAAAGCAACTATTTACTGTTTTCCTTTTTTCCTACGACTGCTGATACGCATTAATTATTTTACAAAGTTTCTCTAATACTACCTGTTTATCCTATTAAATGTATGTTTCCATTACGTAACATGTTCTTTTATGCAATTAACTTGGCAAAAAATGTAGTACAACTTGTACGTTACATTTCTTTTGCAATCATACAACGAAGGATATTGTAATTTGATGCTTTTTTAAACCATAAGGTGAAATTACTTTAATTAAGTCAATAATATGGTTATCAAACAGTTAAACACTCGACGGCATTTCTTGCATTTCTACGATAGCTTGCTACACGCGACAGTTTTCGTTAAAATATACTCTTCCGCATTTTTTTCTATCTTCACGTGATGGTTTATTAGATGAAGCGTGTTATATAACAATCTTTGCGAAACTGTGTAACTATCAAGTGCGCATCCTGTTTTAAATAACGTGTCTCATGATACAGTTTTGTTTAAATCGTTTCAACGAAGTTTTACACTTATCGCTCACAAAGAATTGAATGAATGTTTAAATTTACGAAAAACTATGGGCATTTATATTCAATTAATTACCATGTTTCATTAATACTGTTCAAATGAAAATTATTAGTATAGATTTTGTATAGCAATTAATGTTAATTTAATCTAATGATTAACGCGATATTGATTTATGAGTAATATGAGCAAGATGGAAACGCATTTGATTTTTCATTCGGTGCTTACGCTCAACTTGATAAGCGTTTCCATGTTCATTAAATACGTTGAACAGCCGTGTACCGGTAAGACAATATATACTGGTATGTGATTTCAATAAACGACGCAATAACACGGATATGTGTATATTGTAGTTGTTGTAATAGTAGTAGTAGTAGTAGTAGTAGTTGTTGTTGCTGTTGTTGTTTTTATGAAGCAAAGTGAAAACTAAGAACATGTAAAAAAGAGATGTCTTGTTGTTATGTTTGCGAATATGACCGGACATTGACAAATATTGTTAATTGGGTTAATAGCCCATTTGATGTATCAACGAACTGTACGGAATAAACTGGCTTATGAGAGAATAAGGTAAGGAAAGGACGTATGGTTAGAGGAGCATTTCGTACCAAGCATGGGGTTAGCTGCAATGGATTCTGTTTCAGGTTTTGGTCACGCAATGCCTTTTTTTCTCTGTTCCCGGTACTCGGTTATCTTTGGCCCGAGGCGTGTGGCTCTGTTCGGCCACACTCTCCAGTCTCTTCTCTTCGCTTGAACTCTTTTACTTTTCTTTCAAGCCTTGCTCATTCAACCTATACCTGCGTTTCGCTTCGACTTCGTACATAAACATGTTTGCTCACGGTTTCGACTTTCGGTACTTAGATCGAATATGCTCGTCGGATGCAAATCCACGGACATTCCTTTTTGTGCGCGCGTGATGGCTACTCCACTGCTTTCATTTTTTAACTATCCTTATGTTGATAATATTCTTAACCTTGCCCTTTCGTTGCTTTTTCAACGGCTGCATTTTCGAGACTCTCTTGATAATTTTTCAAACTTGTCATAATTTGTTATTTTCAAATTGATCATAATATATTTTCAGAAGCGGTAACAGCAGAAGCCACATGTGCGGCCTAAGCCGAAACTTACATATCAACACTACAGGTTACGAATTTCGAGGAACTGCAAATAGTTTCTTACTGAAACATCAGTATTGAGCAAAATATCGTGTGGGCATACCCATTTAGCAGAAGCTATCCAGTTAAATTTCTAACAACACGAAATTAGGTAGGCAACAGCAACCTGTTGCGAACACGCCATGGATAGTTATTAGTTAGAATCGAGTGAACTAATGTATATAACTGAAGCATTCATCTCTACCTTATATTAAGCCAATTAGCTTTCTCAAAGGATTTACTCGATTGCCAAATCATGAATGTATATTCCGCATCTGTATTCTGAATTTCTCCATCCCTGAATATTAAAACATTAAAGCAGAAAAAAATCTAAAGTTGCGTTACAAGATTCAAACAATGATAACCATTTTGAAATATTATCGTGACGCAAATCGCAATCGCAAATTGCAAGATTCTGTCAATTGTGAATTCTTGGAACAATAAGCCATTAATACGAAATTAAAAACATGTAGGAAATAGCATCTGTTGTGTAGAATCGACAGATATCAGCAGAAATTATAAAAGAATAAATGAAGGTGAAGTGTGCCTCAACAAATCTCAGGTCTTTTATAATAGACAATTTCTTTAAGTGTAACATTCTCGATTGGCTGAACAGAAACATATTAATGACAGAATCAATGACATACAAGGGGACTTTGACTGTAGAACAAATGTCAATAGTAAGAAGGGGAGTTAACTTTAGCGATTATATAATAGATAATAAATAACGCTTACAAAGCATGCTATATATGACCCTTCTTAAAGGACTATATCGTTAGTCCAATACAGATTTTGCTTATACGTTTATATAATTCTGCTTTGAATTTTGTCTTTCGAGAATGAAAACGTCAGGGAATTTTCGATGCAAAAATATGTAATACCATTCTTGATACAACATACAGTTAATGAAATATCTTTATGGACGTGGATAGACATGAACATTCGATTGGGACAGATACTTCTTCAATGGTTTCGTTATTACTTTCACTTTCACTTGAAAATAGATTACCTGATAGGATCTCTTACCTAAAAATGTTTGAAATTTTGTTAAAATTGTTGAATAAACGTCCTAACACCTAAGAAACTATGTTAATATTATAGTTAATAGTTACACGTTTTATATTTAAAGCTTTCATTTGTTTCGATCACGGAACAACAAAGTAAAACTGTTCTATTTCTATGTAAAAAGACGTATCAGTGGTGGATCTAGTCGATTTGTCACTAGCCTTGTAATGCAGTATGGTGTCTAATGAGTCACATTCTTTGTCCTTATCGCGATATGTACGCGCTCTCTACGAAATGAGAGAGGCAAAAGAGCATCATCTACTGCTACAGACTCTTCATTCCGAAACGCATCATATGAGGCTGTTGTTATCAAAAAATTGACTAACATATTTCTTCCATCTTCAGAATAATGTTTTATACACATATGTTTTTAGCATGTTGAATGCGCGCGCGTTGATTATTTCGTTGTTTTTACATCTAATCGTCTTTATGATCAAAGTGAAACAATTTACTTTCATTTTTTCTACAATCGACCTTTATTTTCTCAGTAATTTTATCATATGGTGTTCAACGGTTGTATTGCAGTAACAAATCAAACGATCGACAAACATCGACGAAATGTTTTACCTTATAACTCCATTGTACAGATAACGTACATGTGTTACTGTATAACTAATCGGAGCATCGATTACCATCTTTTCTTAACTATGGTTAATAGATAGAAAGAGAGCGAGCGAGAGAGGGAGATGCAGGTGTACGGAAATTATGAAGTATCAGTGAGTGGCAATGGGTGTGTTGCAAAAGCACTCAATATAACATTGATTCATTGAGTCAATTTGTTTGCAAGATTTTACAACGTCGTTTTCTAAATGAACATTGACGACAAGTAACCGACGACTACTCTTAAACAAAGTTACATTCATCCTTCCGGTAAAGTCCCATGTAAATGACTCGATTTATTTTCCTAATAGGCCTACTTGTACAACACTTCAAGTGTAGTGCATTACCAAATATTTTATGTTTTAGATGCGATAGTATACAAGTAGTAAATGTTTGATTCCTTTCTTCGAAAATCAATAAGAACGTTACACTTCGGACAATGTCAAACCGATAATCTAATTGTTATACACAAATTTCGTTTATTCCATTACATAATAATTGTGGATTATAGTAGTCGAACGGAAATAGATTGGGGTTGTGAACTATCGTAAACGGGCCTTGACTATGTCTTCTAGAGCATATTCGTTTATATATCAGGGATTCGCCGAAAAAGGTATATCCTTGATCGGTATACTTTCCCTTGAGTGTAACTTTTTGTTTGCTTAGTAATCTTTCGTTTCCTGTCTGTAGGAAAGGTAAAAACTACGTATCGTCGAATTCGTGAATCTCTAGTTAAAATGACCCCAATGATATTTTTTATGTGGGAGCAGGTAAACATGAGAATATACTCTTGTAGACTTGAGAAACCGCAAACCTCTCATTTATGGTTACTATTGGACTATATTTATGGCTTTCGTACAATCAAAAATCATTACTTCCAGAAAGGTTATCCGTTCTAGAAAAGAAATCAGCTAAACGTTTTAGAAGTACACGGACAATTATAGTTAAGGTTGTGGAAGGTTATTAGTACCCAATATTTGTTCAATTCTACTTCCCCTTTTTCTGACTTATCATGTCTTAATATTGCGTCTAACTATTGATAAAACTGTAACAATATGTCAACACGAGGAAATAGACAGTTCCATGCAATCATCATTAATTTACAACTACTGTAATAATTACAAAGGACTGTTACTTCACGACGGATTGAGCATGGCACATTAACAGACCGTTACATGACCATGTGAGTTTGTTAAATCACAGTCAAAATGATAATCAGTTGCTTTCTACGTCGCAAGTTGTTCATTTGACACAAACACTTTTCAACAATGTTCCATACGTATGAATGCACATTAAATTGCAAAAAAGAAAGAAATGTTAACCTGGAAAGTATAAAATGCGAACGAGTACTCGAAAT
>JABFPT010002197.1:7251-17711 GCA_022817245.1 Nixonia krombeini
CATGTAACGGATGTGTCATCTCTTCGTCGTTTTGATCATAATCAAGGAAACGTGAAATTGATAAAGCTACATCAAAATGTTTATTCTTCTGTCCTTTATATAGAATTGAATTGTGTAAAACTTTTTGTTCACTGAAACGCCGCAGATAACGTGTCCAGTTTTAAACAAAATTTGGTGAAATTAATAATAACACTAATGAAATGCAATGACAATCGAAATCATTTAACATTCCTTTTAACGTTGCGATCGTATCCAGTTTTTCCGGAATACGAACAGCCGTTTATTCGTGCAGGGAATTAACAATTATTCTCACGTCCGCTCAACGGCGGTCTGTCGCACTTTGTTGGATATAATGTCGACTAGCTTCATCCTGACACCTGGAATATGCCATGACCACGCAAGCCCGCAATTACCATTCGCTTTGATTTTTCATATGCCTCCATATTCCGTGCATATGTCTTCGTCAAACTGATAGTACCCCCCGAAATATGCCATTCGAGCGTCATATATGAACAAGAAAATCACACGAACAATGTTTCATGAAACTGTCGTCTATTTTGTTTTCGCCTTGCGTGGAGTATCAAGGATTTGATGTTATTTCGAAATTACACGCGTTCTAGGTTATCTTGTGTCGCTGTGACATGACATTTAATGTATATTACACTGACATTCCCTCGTGAATTTGATACTTGAACAAGCCTTCGTTCAGATTGACAAACACTCAGTTTCTTTTGACGTAGGTACAAAGGGAGATCGATGTCGGGTTGTTTGTTGTGTTCAATCGAAGCTTTGATAAACATAAAGGATTCGACAGTGTTGTGTCATGCGGAACAGATAATGTTACGAGTAAAGCTCCCTTTTTCATTTTGGTCAGTACCAAAAATGGAAAGAACAAAATTTTTATTTTAACATTTGCACGGATGACCAAGATTCGATTGATCGTCGCCAAATCTCGTGTAGATCCTACCGTTTGTTACCAGCGTTTGTCGGGGGACCGTAAAACATTTTATTTTAGTGTCAATATGTTTAATCGTATCTCCAATTTTCATGACACCAAGGTGGAGCCGTTGGACTACATGTGTTAATACTATGTTTGAACAGATGGAACGCGACGATTAACCCTGACGAACCAGACATTTGAAACTATATTCAACAGTTGGAAAAAAAGCTGTCATCACTTGTTTTGACCGTAAATCAAATTTTCATGATGTTTTTTACTGCATAAAATGATGATATTTGGTCAACCATACCTCTGAGATGTACTTTATTATAAGAATAGAAGCACGCAGAGATGAAACGGACGTGTCGTTGAAATAAGCGAAGTGAGTCTCGGCATTGTCGACAGGAATGGTTGACTGCAATAAACGTGAACTTGATTAGACATTTGCATGACAAAGAGAGAGTGTTCACTCTCACCGTATGTACGCGTATAGTTGCCAGTTCACGTTATTTCTTTCTCTTTGACCGTTTGGTCAAAATATATCACCAAGTTGTTGCTGCGAAATCGTAACACGCATGAAAATGTGACAAATCATTCGTATTGAATCCAGGGGCGTCCCGTCGCTTTTCATCTATCCACTTCCCAGTACACTATACGATACCTTCTACCGAAATAGAGATATGTTTGCCTTAAACAATCACACAGTGTCTCATAAATAAAGTTCTTGTTCACCAGTAGAAAGAATATTTATACTTAGTGAGGCATAATAAAATATAGCAAATATTCATAGATAAACTTCTTTAATTCATATAGTCATTACTTTCTTCTTAGAAAGAAGAATATTTAGGCTAAATAATATGCATATTAGAAGTTTATTCGTTTATAAAACACAAATGTTTATTCGTGACCAGAATTTTATTTATTGTTCTAAAACCAGTGTTTCATTTTGCGGTAACTCATTTGGATAAAATAATTTTATGATCCAAACAAATTCTTTATTTCTCCGAAAACGATGGATTGAATGACAATGGCAAATTAAACTTTTGTTACTTTAACTTAATAGTCTTATACAAGCCATATATTAATTTATTATTTAACATACTAACAGAAATAATTTTCTTACAGAACGTATAAGAAAAATAAAGATTTTGAATCGTTTATACTGTACGCATTGTGGAGTTTTCAAACAAAAAACTAAAATTAACAAACTTCTTCTCTTTATCATGTAAAGCAGATAAACATATTACTGATATTACATTTATGATGTTTTACAATATAATCTATGACAAAGAAACTAGTTTTTTCTGTGTAATCAAGTTACATGGGCTTACTTTACTTTTTATGAAAGTGTATGTTTATTTTAAATGTCTACTTTTACAAATGTTATGGCAATTTTGTTAATGGCACAACTGATTTAATTAAACACTTTACATAATGTCTCAAGATATATTAGTATAATTTATTTAATGAAGCACTATAAAGAAAATAAAATGTATCTCTTATTACTTCTAAAGGAACTTCATTCCTTTTTGAACCTTCCTATTGACAACAATTATTATACTAAAACAATAAAATAATATTAGAACAATCTTATTCACACAAACATATCTGAAAAATTTATTTCTATTGTCAGTTGAAAATTATTCAATGTATTAATAAAATAATAATTTACCTCTATGGCCAAACTATCTGCAAATTTTTCCACTTGCATTACGTACACGTGTATAAACGTACATATAGAAATACATATATATACACATGCACACAAACGTATATTCTATACATACATAGATACACAGTAATAAACTTTGAGACCTCAAAAAATGATTTTTGTAACTTTAATGTTTGCATCTTATCTATATTTCTTTTCATGAAAGTCGGTAGTAGTTTTCAACATTTTCAAAAACATTTTAACGTACAATATCAAATTAACATAACTTAAAACGTATAATAATATATAGCATATCTATCTTTCACACACTTTACTTATCGATGTTGTATTTACTTTTTACTGATATTCATTAAAAGCGTATTATACATAATATTATGTTGGGAAAAGAGAAATCCATTATTTTTACGTGAACTTCAAGACTTTATTTAATATGTATCGGATTGTCCGATTTGGGTCAAATATGCATAGTTTTGTTGTATAATTTGTTATCATTTTAAAGGTAGCTTCATAATGCCTCTCTCACAGAAGTCCTGGTCTCTATTCGCGACAAACTCCTGTAATCGATTTTCGCAATCTTCTCTTGATGCCAATTTCTTATCACTAAGGAAGTTTTGCCATGCAAGAAAAACATGGTAATCGCTTGGTGCCTGTCCGAACTATATTGTAGATGCACAAACCAACAAAGCTCCCGGAGTTTCTAGCGAGTCACTATAGACGTGTGTGGCCTGGCGTTGTCCTAATGGAACACAACACTTCTCCTTTTGGCTAATTCTGGCCGTTTCTGATCAATCGCTAGCTTCAAACGGTCCAGGTGTTGAGAGTAGAGAACCGAATTTAATGTTTGGTCATATGAAAGCAAATCATAATAAATGATTCCTTTCCAGTCCCACCAAATATACAGCAGAACCCTCCTGGCCGTCAGTCTTGGTTTGGCCACAGTTTGAGCTGCTTCCACGCTTTGACCGCTCTTTGACCACGATTGTTTTCGCACAATGTTGTCGTATGTGACCCATTTCTCATTCCCATTCACCATCCGTTTAAAAAGTTTAAAAAGTGGATCTCTTTCATTTCGATTGGCCAAGCCGTCGCAGATGGAAATTCGATCCATCATGTTTTTTTGTGTTAGTTGGTGTGGCACCAAAACATCGAGCTTCTTTTTGAATCCAGCTTTATGCAAGTAGTTTAAAACTGTTTTTTGGTCGACCTTTAACTCCTGGGAGATGCTACGACTACTAGCATGCCGGTCAATTTCGATTATTTCTGTGATTTTATCGATATTTTCGACGACCTGTGCGAGGTGCATATTTAATATTAAAAATACTAGAACGGTGTCAACGAAACCAAAATTGCACGCAACTGACTGTTACAGTATCGGGACCATAAACACCATTCACAATTTCAGCCGCCTGGCCTTTATCAAAGAAAAACTGTAAAATGTACCGAATTTTCGCGTTGTTGAATTTCATTTGTAACTCCCTGTAACTCACAACTGAATGGACCAAACAAAGAACAGAAAAGGAATTTTTTAGTGCGATTGTCACCTTTCCAGCGAGCATAAATCTGAAATTGTTTGATCAATACTTTACGAGATATCAATTATCACGGCCATGTACCGAAAAAATAATGGATTTCTTTTTTTCCAACCTAATAGATTATTACTTCACTTAATATTCTGTACAGAGCACTTGTAAGCAAAAAAATTTTCACAATTTTAACGATTATTTGTTATAATTTGGTTTTAGGCCATCTATTTGATAACTCCTATATAGAAAAATAGAGAAATATGCAATTATATTATGTACATTCTGTTTTTCAGCAGACATTTATTGATCGTATCAAGGTTAGAACTATTGATTTTCTCTATCTCAACTGCAGAGCAATGTTCCGAGTGACCATTTTTCCCGAAAGGCGCAATATAGCCTGGGAATTTTCGATGAGTGTACACACAATTTTTTGTTTTATAACATAACCAGTTAAAACACAAAAGCTGCCGAGTTCATCAAATAAAAGCGTGTATTTTCCTTTTAAAGTAAGGATAAACTATCAAATAAAACCTGTCGTGCAGGTAACCAACAGTTTTCCCTAGCCTATATCTAAATAAAGAAACTAGTCAAACGTTGAAATGTTTAAATTTCCCTTACTTCATTTCATTTCTATATTCTTGGGTGACGTTTCTAAAATATTACACGTATGTAGTTTGTTCAAAAAAACATAAACGTCATTTTTACAAAGTATAGATGAGTGGCGGTACTTTTTATTTTCTAGAGTAATTATTACGAACCGACAATGGACAATACTGTACGCATGTACACGTATGTATCCATGCATGTGTTTGAAACGATTTCGAGACGTGGTTTTTTCATTCGGTAAAATTATTCTAAAACGTCTGTTTTGATTTTTCTCTGCCACATCATGTAAACGCAAATCCACCCGGAAAAAAGTATATGCAAAGAATTTATCGTGCACGGATTTTATCATCGAATAAAGCATGGAATTACATTCAATGTCTGCTTCGTCCAGTTTTGTCGACGATTCGCGGTAATCTCGGTTATCGAACTGTGCATGTTGCACATTTGCAATTCGTTACCGGGCTCAAGTATTTCATTGTTCAAACGCATAGAATAATTCATCGCAGTTCATCGTCGAGTTTATCCTTCCTTTCTCATTGTTTCGCTTTGACGTTTACTATGACAAAGTAATTTGGTAGCTACTACAAAAAATATAAATAGACGTTTTACAGTCAAATCGTTACTCGAAGTGAAGTGCGAGTTGATCCGGTTGATGGAATGACTACTGACGAATGAGTCGTAACCCAATATATTTTTGCAATCAAATGTACTTTATGATTGACACAAGTAATTCTGAATTACTATTATTAACCATTATTCTACTCTTAATAATGTGCACTTGTCACAGGAGTAGTGAGATTCGTAAATTTATTAGTTTCCATTGAACAACCAAAAAACATAATACATCATGTTCTTCGTCTCGATGAAACAAAGGTTACAATCACACCAGTAACATTACTGATGCCAATAATTGAGAACAATGAAACGATCAACTTCTTTTTCGTTTGTGTTCACCGCGTACAAATTCGCATAAAATTCTAAATGTATGCGCCAAATACACGGTCAAATGTACCATCATTTTAAACCTAGAAGACTATGCATATAACGTCTGTTCAATCGAGACGCCATTCAATCCATAATAATTTGTATAAAACCAATTGACTCCGGTGGCACACAATTCGGAAATACACAACAACCTTATTACTGCCGTCAATGAGGAACATTTTCTAAACGTATCGTACGTTTTAAACGAGAAGCTATCAAATTCGCTATCAGACATCCTTAAAAAATGTCTTGTTTATGCATCAATACATGTATACATAGTCGAGCAAACACAAGAGGACTTCCACAACTTTTGTTCAGCTTCCGCTTCGATCGAATTCAACCATCATGCACTTCCCAGTGTGTCCTCCGGTATTCAATTTTGTCACCAATTACTAACTTTATTGTTAATGTGATGACGTATTTTACAACGGGTCCACTACACCAATGACTGTCCTGAACAAGTACATCGCACAGTATTTTTCCTTTTCGTTTTAAATTAGGCAGACATTTGTATTCGAAAAAACAAAAGGAACAAAAATGAAAATTAAGATTCCTCAATTATACACTTCTTAGAATGTAAAGTATTCGTTACGGAAATTACTACTTATATTAACAAACCTGGATATACTTAATATACTTGAAAAGGCATAGTCCTCTTAAACCAATCTACGTGTTTTTGCTATCCAGAATGATAAGAGGTTTTATCTTCATTTCACCGTCTTTCCGTGTTACGTTTTTCGTCCTTTGCGCGACCTTACGGTTTACCCGATTTCCTATAGACGGGCACGTAAATACGTAAACATGACACATTTATCTTTGGAAATTCAGGAAAATTCTTTTTCCTTGTAATTGCATATATGTGCCAACCCGTTCGCTGCGCTCTACTTGCATGTCATCCCTCAGGTGAAACATTGATAGCCTCGTCAGCATCATTTTACTTCAAGATTCCCGGTATACTCGGTCTAAGAATCCCGTAAAGGAATCGTATCCATTTAGACATAACTTAGAAGACAGAGGCACATGTATATTATTATTAAGTAGAGGAAATCGCTTATACTACTCATTTCATCTAAATTCATTTATCCCTGTTACTCGATTGTTTGATCTATTATGTAATACGTTATACTAGTTCCCTTCCAATTATAATCAGCAACCTGTTATAGAAAGACACGTATCATGATTGGTAAATTTGTTAATTGAATTCGATAGATTTCTTTCGACAAAATACTAAGTTCCAGTAGGATCAAAATTTAATGTCAACTTGTTCCTCGGTATGTAAGATGGTACGTGTAACGCCTAATAATAAATACTGTCATATTTCACACAATTAAATTTTGCAAGATGTTCCAAAAATCGAAGGAATAGACATTTCCCTTTAAGTGGTGAATATCACACATTATGTAAGTCAAGAACCCAAAAAGATCAAAAAAGTGTGTTGTTATAATTACAACGGTCCATTTAAATGTGACACAGATACTTAATGCTATACAGAAAAAAACACATTTGCATTCATTGTCGTAGCAGAGATGTACGAATCTTAATAGGGAAAGATTTTATGACATTGGAATTATCGGTTATTTCTTATTTTGTGGAGTAATCAGAGATTGAAGTATAATGCGAAAACGTACACATGATCGTTCTTCTTGCATTATTTGAAAGCTACGGTGAGCATTACGAAGGCCATATATAGAAGAAAAAAGCATTGGGTGTGATGAAACTTTTGTCCTGTCCCTTTCTTCTTGTTTTGCTTTACAAGCGTGGTAACAAGGCTGGTTAAAGTCATTTGGAAGAAAGCACACTGGAATGAGTCATGATAGATATCTCGTGAGAAACTCGTAAAAAGATGAACGCTCAGGTGAACACTTGCGCGAAAGAGCAGTAGTAAATTCGATGGTTAGTAGAGCAATCTCACCGCTGATATTATTGTCTCCGCAGGGGTGACCATACTATTGTCGTTGACGGTTTTCCTCAACCTCGTAGCAGAAAGCATGCCGACAACTTCGGAAGCCGTTCCCCTAATAGGTATCTATGCAATCTGCTCTACAACTCGAACGACCGTAACTTCGAGTAACCACATAAGCTTGTCGCTTATTTGCCTTTAAATCTGTCTGATTATATTCCGCTTGTCTCCCGTAAGTGATCCATCTACAAGCCCTGTTGCCATTCTACAGAACGACGACTTGTGAAATATTATTTCCGAAAAATTAGCCACATTTTTTCACTTATACCAACTTTAATCATCTTGTTCCGTTTAATATACATTTTTACTAATTGGGTGCGAATAATAAAAGTATTCGATGCTGTTTGTAGCTTTCTTACTGGTTGTGTATTTCAGATTTCTGTTTATATTGTAACGCAAATGACACGAGTTTATCTCTGGCTCGATATTTCTCACTCCCGCGGGAACAATCCCACATTTTAATTCCTGAACAAAAAAAGATAACTTCATTGAAAAGTACAATTGTTCTACTACTAATGATAGCCGATCAACAAATTTCCCGTAAGCGCGCCCAACGCGTTACTAGCAATAGAATATCACGTTACTCTAACACATCCGCCCCATCTTCGTGAGGTAAACGAGGTAACGCTATCCGTAACGACAGTAGCGTGTAAATCGATAAGACTATCGAAGATTTATCGTCAGGGTAAATACAAAATGTGGTTTAACCGGATGACAGAGTATAGCAAAAAATATAATAATAGAAATAATAATAGCGATAAAATAATATAAAAGAACAACGAAAAACACTGCAATTAAACAAGGTTCATTGAACATGAATATTCTAAACAAAACCTACATGTGAAGAGAGTTAAAAATTAAATCAATCAAGGTCGTTCTCTCGATTTAAAATCTGTCGTCGAAACCCGCATTTGAACATGATGTCCTGAACCGTGCCACCTAAACATCGAAACGATTTTTAAAATAAAAACGAATGCCTCCATTCAATTGTTTGCATGTGTTGCCATGTCCTGTTGTCGAAATACATACCTTATATTCGAACACTCTACAACGCGGTCAGAAGCTCCCATTTGAGAGGAATTCACCGATACGGCAACGCTATTGAAGGCACTTTTGGCAATGCTCTTCGTTCTTCTTTTCATTTCAGTTCTTTTCTTCCTCGCTTTTTCGCGTGAACACCAATGCTCGACTTTCACGCGACTTTTGGCTATTCTAACAAAAATAGACATTTGATAGAATTGAAAGACACCCGACAATTACCTTGCTCATCTTTCATCATGCCAAAAGAAGATACATGTATGTATCTTCACCTCAACCCTTTAGTTATAAACGCGATTGTTTATTCGTTTAAGTGCTGTAATATTTAAAGTAACTGAACAGATTTGTCGGACATAACTAACTAACAAAATTAAGTGGTAAAGAGTGATACTCATCTGGGAGAAAGACGCCCGTGACAACGAGATAAGTGTACTTTTTGTTTCCATTTCAAATTACGTCAGCTGAAAAGTTGATAAAAAATTTCCTGAATCCTGTGTTACATATTAAACACGGTCACGCCGCGCGTGTAAAAGCGCCGCGTGGCGACGGCCGCATAAAAGCGCAATCTTTAAACAAAACCCACTAAAAGAATGCCATTAAAATAAGATAAATGAAATATTCATTTATGTGGCTTGCTCCAAAAAGAAACGTTGCTTTTTATCAGTAGCGAGTTTGCTTTCTTTCTTTCTTTTGTTCTTCTCTTGCTCTTCCCTTTTCATGATCACGTGCCGCCCGTCGGAAGCACGATATGACGTGTTTTCGTTAGTAAGTGCTACACGAAGTGTGCAACGAGTATTCCAACAACGGAAGCATATTTTATTCGTTTTGTTGTAAAATCAGTTGCTTTACTTTTTCCGTCTGATATTTAATGAAACATAAAAATTTAAGGTAACATACAGTTGCATACTACACAAAAACGAATCACGTCATGTTGGCTTCGTGGATGAATAGATTAACATCGAACAATGTATTACTTTTTATTGAATATAATTGGCTGACCGGTCGATTGTCGCGATGGCGGTACGTTTACGAACAGGCTGATACGACACCGCCTAGTACAGTCGGTGCATCGGCATGTAAACCTGTACCGTTCACGTTTCATGCACCACGTACGTCGAAATGAGTATATTTAGTCAACGCCTGTATGTGTATTTCTTACCGATGACTGAGTAACCAACACGAATAGTGTCCCGGCAAACGACGGCAAGAGGCTTCGCTAATCTCTTGCAATTAATCCAACAGCCAGATTCTTTGCAGCTACGATCAAGGGGAAATGTGTCGGCGATACTGCGGCGAGTAGTGCGCTGTCAGGTGAACACCCTTAATTCCCAACAATCGATTTCGCCGAGCAACCGCGTAGTGAAGATCGAAAGATTGCTGTCGTACGATTATTATCGCAGCTCGCCTTCTTTCCCATTACGCCTGTTACAATAGCTCATGTGGCAGTACTGCTTCTCGATCGTGTTGTCATTTGGTTTGGTAATCTCAACGAACACAGTAGGCTTTTTCACTTCACGTGCTACCATTTTTGTCGGTAGAAGAAGACCACTTCTTAGTGTGCCCATTGAACGGAAATTGTTACACTTTTGCCCATGTATATGTACAATCCGTTAATTACTCTTATAACGCTTTCGTGAGAAATAACGTTATGGAACTGAACGGTGATAGTGCGGAAGGACATAATCTTTGATTGCATCTTTGATTGCATAATAATTGTTATGAAAAATAAGGTAATAT
>JABFPT010002198.1:0-19947 GCA_022817245.1 Nixonia krombeini
GGCGTGGGGAATCCGGACTTCAACTGATGTGTCGACATCAACGGCACGTCCCTACATCCCGGTAGCCTTTAGACGAGCGGCGTTCAACACCGTACACGGCCTCGCACATCCAGGGACCAGGACGATGGTCAATCTCGCTATACAGCGTTTCGTTTGGCCGTCCATCAAGTCGGACTGCCGCGAATGGATCCGCGCCTGCATCCAATATCAGCAGGCCAAGGTGACGCGCCATGTGAACGCTCCCTTAGGCTCGTTCGCTCCACCATCCCGGAGGTTCGATCATGTGCAAAAAGGACACGTGGACATCATCCAGATGCCAGTATAGGAGGGATTCCGATACTGCCTGACGTGTGCCGACCGTTTCTCCCGGTGACCGGAGGCGATTCCATTGGAGAATCAGGAGGACGAGACAGTGGCACGAGCTTTCTACGCCAACTCCATCGCTCGATTCGGATCGTCAACTTTACACTTTTGCATTCCCACGTTGTCTCACTGCGTTGTTTATGCTTTGTGCAAACTACAGATCTTTGTTTTGGGTGTTGGTTCGACGGCGTTGGATCTATATGCTTGGGAAAATGACTCCAATGTTGAGTCTGTAATCTTTGTGGTAAATGTCCATTTGACAACCGTCCTTTACGGTTGTAGTTCGGTAATGGTGTGTTCTTCAATAATAATTCGGCTATTTCAACCCTATATTCTGCGCATCCCTGCCTTTTATCAATATTTATTTTGTTATGCGAAATGTAAGAGTTAAATAAAGCCATGTCAAACAGGTAGAAGAAAATTTTGCGATACCCGTACATATACTTTCTCATCAGAGGGAAGCATGCTAACATTTGATCTTGTCGATCAACTCCTATCATCCTTCGTTGTATTCGACGGCACAGTTTGGTTTCCAAGTAGAATTGCGTTGATTTTTGATATGCTCAGTCATTACTACTGTTGTGTGTTTTGTAGATAGAATAAAAATGTCTGGTTTATCTTTCCATTTTATTACCAGTACTCCATTACAGCTTCTCATGTCATATTCCCCTTTTTTTTAATTTTGTTTTCAAGAAATCTTGCGGCATATTTTGTCTGTTGCGCGCACTGTTCCAATGGCATTAGTTTTACTGTTAAGTAGAGTTACAAAAAGATTTGGTGAAGAATACCAATTGTCCAAATATAATGTGTGTGCTTTATGTAAAATTGTCTTTGATAGTTCTTTGACCACAGTTTCATATGCATTGTCTGTAGTATGCATTTTGTCGCTGCCAGTGTATATTTTGAAACTATAGCAGTAACCTGAACTTCACTCACATAATTTATAAACTTTTATACCAAATCTCGCTCTTTTTGACGGATTGTATTGTTTACAGGATAAACGTCCTTTAAATTTGATTTTATATTATATATATTTCTTGAAATTGTTGATTACAAAAATTTATCACGGATTTTATTTTGTTCAATTTATCACTTCTGTTGGCCACATTATTATTTGCAAAATGCAAAAATCTACTTATTTGTAAAAATCTTATTTACGGCATCGTTTCTCTAAATATTGGAGTTTCAATAACGGCTCTCTTAGACCAGTACATTTGTACTGAAGGTTTCTTTACTTCAGCCGCACTTATACATAGCGCAATATGTATTTTTATTTCATCACCGTTAACAGGAGACCAAGCTTCATCAATTATTCGTCTTATATTTTCATTGTTTATTACTTGTTCAACGTATAGATTTGTCTCCGTTACAATATTTTCCCAAAATATAGTACTAAACATTACATTAAAAACGTCCATTTCCTTTTTGCTTGTATTCAAATGATCAAACGTTACCTCTTTTATTCCTGGAATCTCCATATATTGACATATTTATGGTCAGTTCTCGTTTTGTTTCCAGACCCACAACTCAGATTGTTGATAGTAATTTTCATCATCGGATTCTTCACTAATCACCAGTTGCTTAGTAGCTTTTCGTACGATACGTACAATGTCACTACCACTATCATTACTACTATCTAAATAGGTCGTGAAATAATTGGTAGCGAGGTCAGCACATCACAATTCTCATTTTTCTTTTTCAACACATTATAATGGGTGATTTTATACTTCTTACATACGATGTAAAGTCGAATGCGAGTGAGAAGCAACTGAACGTCGCACTTCTGAAATGTCTCTGTTACCATTGTTTATATTTGGGACGGCCGCCCCACCAAGTTTCTGAGACGTTTTGTTTATGTTTCGCTCGGTAGACTTACGATGACTCTGAGACGTCTTATTCATGTTTGGCCAGATAGCCTTACGACGCCTCTGAGGCGTCTTATTCATGTTTGGCCCGATAGACTTACAACGCATCTGAGGCATTATTGTAAGCTGAGGGGTTAACAATCTCAGTAAATTCGATTGTCCTCGATCACAAACGAGCTCTTGGGTCATTCTCGGCGATGGACCTGGTCACTGTCCTTGCCCTGGAAGTCGCACGGAAAAAAGGAGGAAAAGCCCACCTGTGATGGCCATTTTACATCCTTCGAAGAGGGCGTACTAGACGCTGGCAGGGCTTCCTTATCGAGGCAGAAAACTGTCGAATTTGGCAAGTTTTTCCCTTATTATGTTTTGGCGGGAAAGGGACCGCTAACGAGCCGTGCCGTTCAAATTTCGGCGCTCGAGTCGCTGTCTGGGTGCCAATGTACGATGCTGCTGGGGTTCTCAGGTCCGTCGGCGTGAAATATTACGTATCCGAGCCTCGGCCCTCCTTGCATCCGCATCGATAATACCTTGTAAGACTTCTAGTGCTGATAGTGTTCGGTTTGACGGGTGACCCTCAGTCGAGCAGTTAAATTCGCGGATGAAATAAAATTTCCGTACCACGCCGGTGTTCGGTGGAGAAGGCGCTCCCCTTCCGCGGATTCAGCGGAACAAAAACACAGAAAATAATGATGATTTTTATAGTGGGCATAAATGTCACACTATAATATATATGTTTTAAAAAAATGTATAAGACATGAAACGTACGCAACTCCAACCTTTTGCACTGCCCCTGCCATTGGCAAATACAACTATTGCCAAACAGGCAGCAAACTGATGGTCAAACCCCGCTCCATGAATCTGAAACACATACGAACATAAACGAATTATAGTGGCAAAATGAAGAAAATGAGTAATTTAGTCATAATCAAATCTTTACTCACCGAAAACGATGATCCTCCATTGCTTCGTTCGTTAGGTGGGCCGTAAACCCGCCACGCCGTCAGTATGCCGCGACCAAACTGATCGCTTTTTGTCGATCCTCCGCCTGCTCCACATAAGAAACGAGAAACTCGTATACCAGAAAATACATCGAACGAATACGTCGAACACCATGCTTTACCACTATATCTGGCATTTTCCCAAAGCGAAATAAGAAAAGACAAATACGTAATTGTAAAACTGACAAGCATTAAACATAAAGCTTTAAGCACGTTCCTATTAATTAACAAACATGCGGTTCGTACTATGCAAAAAAATGGGGAAACAAACCAACACGATAACACTCCCTTTAAACCCTGAGTATTAGACATGAATCATGAAGACGTTTTCCCTGTGTTATACGAGAATGGTCACAGAAATTAATCACAGGATAAGTCACATTACCGGAAACAAAAATGATCATGTGGAAAATAAGCGCTTTCATCGCATATGACTGCGCCGGATCCGTCACCAACGTAATCACCGTTTCGCTGGTTGGCGTCACTGACTGCGTACATCGCAGACCTACTCCGACAGCAAATCGCGTAAAAAATCAATTAATTAAAAAATCATACTGAACTCCGCTAATCGTGATATAATGCGTGGTCATCACGGAAACCATAATCTATCACTACGGCTGGAACTCTTATGATTCCATAGTTAACGGAGGACTAAGAATATACCTTAGGGAAATAAATAAGGAAGAATGTCAAGCAATGCATACTCGCGGGAAATACTGAATAACGTCTCATACTATAGCTAGAAATTTACAAGTAAACAAGACAACATCCGCAATTGTAACATTAGCCGGAAAAATTTACAACGATAGGAATTGCGAACCCAAAGAATTTCATGATGGAATTCGATCATGGAGGGAAGTAGTAGTATTTGGGGAAATGACAATGCAACTAACTCTATACCGCGCTGAATACGATTTCAACACAAATCAAGTAGTATTAAAATCAGGACAAACATGTCCGTATACGAAGGGTGATTGCATTGATGAAACCGGCGGTGTGACATACCGCAGAATGCAGCGGATTAAAACGTGACGTTTTCTTCCAGGGTTACGTCATGAAAATTCAAGACGTTTACAAATACAGTAATAGATCAACTTATACAGCGGAAGAGGGAAAAAGAGTATTTTCATTGGAAAGCAGGGACCTTTACTCCTCTGCGGTCAGAAGGGTTACCAAATCGAACACCCGAATATGGTATCATCAAAAGTAATGGATTAGACTTCGTTTACAATCCAAACCGGATGGATGTAACTAAACTCGATATTTTTCTTTACATAAACTCAAAATTTGATTATGTAGAACGACACACCGGCTCGCAAATGAACGAATTATACTTCCATGTGAAAAAACAAAAATGCCTATTGGAAAGAGAATGCTTCACACCAAACTTTCCGCTGGCATGAACGATCCAGTGGCGTTCGCCTGTGATTATACGAAATCACTAGGTTATGCGAGAGTGTTTGCGCGTTCGACCGACCTGAACGGTATTTTGTCGAGAGTGTTCATCTCGCTAAGGGCGGTCCAGGATCCTCTCTCAGAACTCGCGGGTTGGATGATTAAAAAACAGTGGCCGAGAGTCCATTCAGAAACATTTTATTTACATTAAAGAGAATTATTTACAGAAAATAAGAACAGAAAGAAAAGTTTTTAAAGTTTGAGCGAGACGTGCGAAATATAAACATGGTTCGAACAAACCATGGTTCTGAACTAGCATGAACAATATCGTTGTCTCAACTTACTATTGTCGATACGATTATTTGCAATAATGCCTTTATATAATATTTGTTAATTCAAATGTGTTGATTGAATTGTTATTTACTGCTACGTGCATAACTTTTGCTCACTATTTTCCAACTACGCATTTATATCGCGACATATTAAGTTCGCCGAAAAGCAATGTTTCAAAGCTGACAAAACATCTTGCTAAGACGAAAATGTTTTCGCCGCCAGTGTCGCAATATGCAGTCACCGACGACGTGATCGAACATAAAACATCCCTAACGCATTTGACTCACGCATGATCTAATTCTTCTAATTAAAAGAGTACCGTGCGCAGTTATTTGAAATTTAGTCAGCAAGAGCTGTTTCGTGTCAGGGCTGTCACCGAAATATTGTTTTGATCACGACTCCCACTACCGAAAAGCAAGAGCATAAAAACTCGATTGAATCAAGAGCCAGTGACTGTTAATCATGTACAACTATCGCCGCGAAATAGCCGCGTAATTTAGTAACTTTAAGTAAAACACATATTCTCCGAGGAACAATCGCGTAATTTGTTAAACTATAAATACTTTTACAACTTTGTTATCTCGACAACTTATTACAAATCGAAACAATAATAATGAATAAAATACTGTTACACAAAATCAAATTAATTTCCTTTAATTACAAAATATATTTCCGTTTGCGTACATTGGCGTAGAAACGCCCGTGAAAGCAACACGCGCGATTTACCCACGTAACATTTCATATTTAGCTAAGAAGTACGACGTCATTGTAATTGAACAAAACTATGTTAAATTTAAAACATAAATTAGTGTGCGAGAATTTTTTTTAGGGATATTCAATTTTCAATTACGCATAATAGAACAGGGAGTAAGATTAGGTGAAGTAATACACATAATTCAGTGTCAACCTGACAGAGTTAGCCTTAAAGATACAGAAAAATGTTTCGATGAATTATCGGTAGTTCATAACGATCAAACCTTTTACATGACACCGCGAAATCATCTATTACCTCATTGTTGACCGGCAATTTGAATGAAAATTTATCTCATGTCACCGGCTATTATTTCGTAATTGGATATGGAAGTAAATCAATAAAAATAAACTTTAATAAATTTTATTTTTTTTACAACAAAATATTTACCGGGTCTTATATGCGAGAGAAACAGCTTGAGTTACACTGACCAACAATTGCACTGTATAGTCGCCAACGGAGAAAACAGCAGCGATGGGGAAAAAACGCATCACGAGTTTACTCGTGACCGGTCAGCAACGTTCGGCCATGAAAACACGATTTAACTCGTAACCGGTCAACAATGTGTTAAAAACACATGCACATCACTTTTAGATATAGGATAAACGGCGTTTGGTTTCCCTTGGGGAGGAAAGTCACTCGAACAATAGAACCTATGGTTTTATCGTAAACTCACGACGAAGAGTGGAGATATGAAGATAGTTCCCAATTAATTAATGCCGGAATCTATATGCCTGAACAACTCACCGAGTTCCGTTAGTGTACCATATATCCCGCGGAATGTTCTTCGATTGAACATATCTTCGTTCGAGGAGTACTGGGACTCAGCCCCGGTCGACAAGATATATAAATAACTAAATATTTTACCTCATCCAACTTAAAAGAACTCGCGGATTTAATCACAAAAGGAGCCTGGGGAATATTCAGTTCGATCGACATGGCAATTAACGCATTAGTAATACTAAATACTGCTAAAACGTCAAGGCGAGGAAACAATTCAGGGAGCAAATAACAAAAATACACAAACGATTTACAGATTGTAACTACCAGTGTCTCAACTCATGGTGAACCAGAATCGCGGAGCCGAAGGACGATGCGCGCTGGACAAAAATATGATGCAATGACCCAACCACTTAGCTTCAACCCTTTCTTGCGTAACACGACCAGATAACCGCATATTTTTTTCATTGCTGGTATAAATGACCAAAATCCGATAATCCGATCTTTGAAGATAAACAATAACGCCACACAATCTGCAATCCCAACAGGAAAGATCTCTCTACAACTCAACTGGACTAAATAATAATACAAATGAATAATTTAACTTCACGAACAATTGTTAGAACAATTAACTGTAAATAGTATGCATACATACATAACCGCACATAACATAAAACAAGTAAAGAACTATAATAGCGAAAGTGTAAACGTGTCAATTCAATCTTAATTTTACAGATTAATCCTAAGTCAAAATGACGAACCATGGTGTGCAATCTCGATGTTGACAGCAAAACATAACATAATGAAAAATTAGAATAAATTAGTTGTATAATATATATTGCACTTTTGGAGATGTGATATTATAAATAATGTGATAACATAAATAATAATAAACAACAAGACAGACCAAAAATCTATACCAACAAAACCAATCGGCTGGGGAAAACCAACGGGTTGAAAGAAAGGGAACCTGGCCGAGAAAAGCCTGAAACAAGCTGCTGCAACATGAAACACTATGTGGTCAGAAATTTATAACTGCAAACCATCAACAATTGACTGCTCTGAACCCTAGGTGTCATTCTCAATACATACATAAAAAAATATTGAACACGTTAATAAAAAGGTTCGATGCAATAATAAATTACCACCATAGAACTAATTAACTAGGCACCAAATGGCAGACAAAAAGGACCATTAAGTTCATAGTCAATCTGCAAATATGAATGCATATACATTCATAGTCACCTACAAAAACGCCAAGAGACGAATGAGAATATATCAACTTAAAATATGTCTTCCTAATCATCGGTTAATTACTGCATAGGGCCCAAGCCTTTTAAAAAAAGCCCAACCCGAACGCCCATGTAAAACAAAACACCGAGAAAGGGACAATAAAAATAGAGTTTGCATACATTATGGCAATAGGACCAACGTTACCGAATTCTTCAATCTCAACACTTTAAAACCTATACAATACCTACAGCAGAAAGTCTCATGGTACAGGATGTTTTATTTTGCCTATCGCGAAAAGACAAGAAACATACCTGCGAGTTGACAACCGTAATAGTTCTACAAGAAGTCACAAACACAAATAATAATAACACATACTTACCTAAGGTGATTCGTAACATCCCGTAATACCTCTAACAATTGTCACCTGCGTAATATCATATTATTAATATTAGGTCATATAAAAAGACTCAGCCGTTCTTTGCCACTAGATGGTGTTCATGCTTATATATCGGGCAAGACTCATCCGATTGTCTCAAACGAACATGTGCTTAACACGTTTACGTCGGCGTGACCCACCGGTGGGTTACATTAGACTGATCCGTGGGACGGCGTGTATCACAGGTGGGTCACTTGTTTTCAGAAAATGAGTCGTTAAAAAAATAAGCTTATTTTTCAATGTCAATTTCAATGATAACGAGTCCCGCCTCACACGAAAAAACGTAAATATCCGCCCCGTCGTAAACATGTTAAAAGGTAACATTTCAGCTTACATTTTTTGTGAAGATAGTTTCCTATTCGTTGCTCGTGCAAAAAGTTATATTGATTTGAAAAAGCAGTGAAATGTCTGAAAAAATATGCTACGTGATGTTTTTTTACTAAGAAAAAGATAAAAACGCTGCAAAAACATGCTAAAAAAACTCGTGAAGTATACGGTGAGAATTCTGTGAGTGAACGAAGGATCCGGGAGTGGTTTGAAAGATTGCATTCCGGAAATTTCGATGTGAAAGATGCACCTCGCTCTGATTGGCCAGTCACTGAAAAAATCGATGAAATTTCGCAACTGGTGGAGTACAACCGACACGCAAGCTGTTGGGAAATAGCGGAGGCTCTAAACATCAACCATAAGACAGTTTGGAATCATTTGAAAATAACAGGCTACACAAAGAAGCTCGATACTTAGGTGCCGCATGAATTACTACAAAGAAATTTGATTGACTGAATTGCCACCAGTGAAATGCTTCTGAAACGCAATGAAATCGAACCATTTTTAAAGCGAATCATTACAGATGATGATAAATGGGTGAAATACAAGAATATCAAACGCAAGCGATCATGGTCATAGGATGGTGACTCTCCATAAACGACTTTAAAGCCTGGATTGTCGACAAATAAGATTACGTCGAGTGTTTGGTAGGATTGGAAGGGAATTGTCCAGCATGAGCTGCTGCAACTTGGCGAAACCGGACCTGTACTGTACACAACTCGACCGTTTGAACGAAGCAGTGAAGAAAGAGCGACTAAAATTGGTCAATATAAATGTTCACCAAATGTTTTCAACCATGGCAATGCGCGGCTACACACATTTTTGTTGACTCGGAACAAATCGACGGATCTTGGTTGGGAAGTTTTGATGCATCCATCACATAACCTTGCACCGTCTGACAACCATTTGTTTCGGTATCTGCAAAACTCTCTTCATGGTAAACAATTAGCCGACCGAAGCGCCGCTGAAAATCACTTGTCCAAGTTTCTTGACGATAAACCACAGAAATTCTACACCGATGAAATTATGAAGCTACCCGCAAAATGGTAAAAGGTCATGTATAATAATAATGGTCAATATGTACTTGATTAAAATTGATTTTCAATAAAGAAAATTTTTGTTCAAATTGTACCAAAAAAAGACGGAGTATATTTACATGACTCAATATAATCCCCGCGATCAAAGCAAACATTACTCTTCCAAAGGGGGGAGGGATGTTACGTGCGCAACTATTCTAATACGTTTTAAAACATATTTTTCATAGCCGAACTATCTACGATAGTTCAGTTGTGCATAAAAAAACATATGCAGGGCCTGTGTGCAACCGACTAGTAATAACGGAGACATTTCCACGTATATCTATTTTTTTAAGAAAGCTAAAAAACATCGATGGCGTAGTAGCGCGCCCGCGACATTGGCGTACCAATCAAATAATACACCTAGTTTAAAGACAATCCTGACTAAAACGCGCTTAAACTAAACCTGACTAAACCGCGCAGTGTATAGCATTTTAGCAGGGCAGTCTTCAGACCCAGACGATAAGCCCGATTTTCCACTACCGAACTAGAACATAAAAACAGAGGAATTCGGCAAGTCACCCTTCTTTCGAACCAAGAACTTCACGACGTATACCTTGTGCACCGCGTTCGGCACACGTAAGTTTAAACTTCGACATCACATTCAAAATATTGTTATTGTCAAAGTATCGCGCACCAGCCGCATATATACTTGTCATATGTTGAAACATAATGTCATTTATAAATCGATACCTTGTTTGGCCCGTAGACTAGGTTCCGTCTAATAAATCAATTTATTATACAACAAGTCGTTGTTTTATTTAAATAATGTCCCGTTCTCGTTTTGTCACGGTGAACGCTCGAGAGAGGCGCATGATATCGTCATCCCCTACGTAACAGTAGTTAATAAAGTATTTTTCTAATACAATACAACAAACACGCCTGAATTGTAGAAATAATTCTGAACATCCCGTATCCCAAATTTTGTACGAATACAGTACAAACATAAAAATACAGAAAATTTTAATGAAAAATTACTTAGCCTTATAAATGTAATGTGAAAATATTAAACCAATGTATTGCCCAATAATAAAGTGAATGGGAAGCAAAATTTGGAAAGCCTTTTTAGAAAAGTACCTCAACACATGACTTTTATTAAGATATACATATGCTGATGATTAATTGTTTTAATATGATATAATAATTATACTATCATCATTTATTTTACATACTACGTTGTATAAGATACGGTTTTGCCAAGTCATGGACTGGCTCTATTACAAAATACAGGCAATGTACATATTTACAATATTTACAGGCTACATTTATTACAAACTTATGCGCCATTTAACTAAACAATTGCACATTTAGACCTTAATGCTGGTCTTCAGTGTGTTCGCATACTGCCAAAGTAGCAGTGTACTTACACTGCATGTGTACTTACTGTAGGTCATTATATTCATATAATCGTATGTTACAATCGAACTTTCTAATTCATTTTATACTTTCGTGAATGAAGGGAGTAACAAAGCAATTTATATTGGGCTATTATTATTATCGCAATTTGTTAAAAGAAGTTACAAATTTATCAAACTGTGCATTTTAAATAACAAATATTGCTAAAAGTAATCAACACAGTAAAAATAATTATCCCGTTAACAAATTATTAATAATTGGTAATATAATATTTATAATATAAAAATTATTAATAATAATTTTTACTGTTTAAATGGCAATTAACATTTGTGTTGAATAATGTAATTTATCGTACAGTAATCTGCTTCAACAAGTTCAGTTCCTATGAAATCTATTTTTTTATTTTCATATTTTTAAGTGCAAAGCTGATAAATCGTGTTTGTGCACATTTTTTCGTCGACATTTTTGTGATGAGTTGTGGAATATTTTTACCAAAAGCGATATTTATTATAATATTAAAATTAAGTATACTGTATAAACGCATGTCCACTTCCATAAATTTATAAATTACATAATTTGTAAAAATGACAAGAACACACATTCATCGTGCTTGACACTTAAAGGACGGGTTTGTAATAGATACATGGGAAACAACAATGTAGATCTATGTAGCCGTCTTTTAAGTGACAAGTAATAACATTTCCTGCTCAATTAGTAAATAATCTAGCATGTACAAGACAGCTCGTTTCTTTATCGCATTTACAACATCAAAATCGATAGAAAGTAATTTCTTATATTAGTTCTGCATTATATTATATTGCAATACCAAAAGGAAGCAAAACTTCAAATATTATTTATTGATAAATTAATATATATACTAATAATTAATTAACTCAATATAGTTTACTGAAGACTGAAAATGAGAAACATTACTTAAAGTCTTAAAATTCATAAAAAATCTTCAGTTAGTGTCTGTAGGAAGGAAGCCTAAATAACACTTCATCAAATGCATTTCTACCGGGACACACGACGAAGAACCAACATTGGTCAGTCTTTGATTGGAATTGCGTTTAAAATTATTGTATGGATCGAGTGTTTGCAGACATATTTAAGTTTATATCGCAAAAAGGAGGAAAGTAAGATTCGATCATATGTAGTAGGTTGTATTAGCGACATGAATAACAACAGCGCTACAGTAGGCTCTTTTACATGGTTTTGATGAAATAAATACAAGCTTCTATCACATACAATACGCATGATCGTATCGATAAAAATTATTGATTTTCGCTTGAATTAATTATTATTATTATGCCAAATAGTAGTATATAAACATTAAATAATATTATTATACTTATGATGATAATGCTAATGGTGATGATAAAATCGACTAATACCAAGTTTCCCTCATCAGTCGGTTCAGTAACGAAAGACATATCATTATCGAAGCCATTGGAAAAAGAAAATCATTCCCTTAAATCTCACGAATTGAGACTAAAAATTTAGTCGATTAGCTTTTGCAAGCTTTCGAACATGTGTCGAAGGTTTTTAATTCTTCGGTGTCATGAATTTCTTTTCGTTAAATCGGTGCTTAGCATACACTATCAAAACATCTAACTCTTATTTTAAATTATTTACGATTATTTATAACCTTTTAACTGTTCTATAGTCAACCAAAGACTGTCAGTTCATGTCAAAAGAAATTAAAAAAAATTGAACATTCAAGTATAACCCTGGACCTCCTGAACAACGCTATATCACCGCGGTTGACTCTAATTCCATTTTTTCTACAAATTATTGTATCTAATCAATATATATTAATAAATTGAGTTAATCGTTTACTAATAGATGTCTCACAGAAATTCCTTTTACGCTATGATGTCACAACAGACCGAAACAAACATAATGCACGTATTTTATCATAAAACCTTTTGTCCTCACAGGATAACAATATCAAAAACCAAATATTGCACAAGTACCATTCAGTTTAGCTAATTAATTTAATGCCAAAATCGTACGCTGACACTAGTAATAATGATGATGACGATGATGATGATGATGATGATGATGATGATGATGATGATGATGATGATGATGGTAATGATGATTATGACGGTAATAATAGTAATAACAACGATACATACATCAACAATTGTTGATTTTTTTACACTGTTATAATCATACAACCATCACAAGTCAAGTTCGACTTTTTCGTTCAATAATGAAACAAGTTATCGAGATCATTGATCATTTTATTGGCATTTATTCTGTCAACAGTTTAAATAGCTGAAATATGTCTACGATGCGTTATCCCATGTATAAAGTAAAGTACTTGATTTTTTTTTCCTAGTATCCATACCAAATATGTCTCAGTTAAATTTCGTTTATATCCATTTACTTTCGAATATAACCACTCCACAAATTATTTTTATTTTACTCAAAAATCATATTTCAAAATTTGTTGATTACTATTTTACATTTCATTATTAACCTTTGAACCATTCTAAATTTAAACAAACTTGTTGCTTATTTTTATGTAACTCTCATCTTCCAAATGTAGTGAAGTACAAGGAATTATCGTCTATGTGTTTACAGTTTTGTCGTCAAATATGTTTAAACAGTACTGTCGCAGTACACATTTTAACATATTAACAATTTGCAAAGTGAAATGTTGGTCTTTTTAATTACTCTGTTACCAATATTCTAATAGTAGCTGTGAGCGTTAACTTTCACCAAATTCAGAATTTGAAGGCTTAATCATAAAAAATACCTTTTAATTATGTGTTAAAGGAAAATGATAAAAAATCCTCTAACATAACCACTAAAATTTTTTCTAAGTTGTACCGCATTTAAAATTTTGTACATGTTTTAACATTTGACAAGTTTCGAAATGTTATTGAAAAACTATCTTATACGTAAATCATATATATATATTAGGTGTACAAATAAATTTCCTGCATTTTACAAAAGTTGACGCATTCAAAACATGAAGCATTCCTTTCACGCAATATCGGTATGCTGCAAAAAAGATGGGAAAAAGTAGTGTTAAGTCATGAACAATACTTCGAATAAAACAACAGGTTTCGTTCATTTAATAAATGCCCAATTTTTGATTGAAAACAGCGTAAACTTATTTGTACAACTAATAGAATTTTCACTGGCATCTCAATGCCACGAAAGTATATAAAATAACGTAATACATATCGATAATGATTAACTGCATTTCATGAGGGATAATTATTATTACCAATTGGTATAAGTGATTGAAACATGGTTTTATACGTATTAAAGAATAATCGTTATAAAACAGCTTTGAAAGGTCTTCAAAAACTCCAATTAAAATCATGAGCTCAGAAGGTACATTAATTTTTCCTTGGGGCATATTTTTATATTCCATTTAAGCCGTTCAATTCTCCGTGTTGACTGGCTCACGAGCATGATGAATCCTAACGTGTTTATTGTGATTTGATTTCGTGCTGCTGGACTTCCCACAAATGTGGCATGTGTATGGTCTTGCACCGGAGTGTACACGTAGGTGTTCTTTTAGATAGTAACTCCTGTGAAAGGTTTTGTTGCAAACGTCGCATGTGTATGCTTTGTTTTCCTCATGTTCCTTTACATGCCTCAGGCAATTATATTTCCGTATGAACTGTGCACCACAGTAGTTACAAGTATAAGGTCGAACATTACGATGTGAGTTCATATGCGCAGTATAGTCGCTGTGTCGATAGAATGCGGCGCTGCACTGGTTACATTTGAATGGTTTCGCACTCCGCGCCGCGTGCGTCCACTTATGCAGCTGTAAGTTCCATTTGGTGCTAAAAGCTTTAGAACATACTTGACACTCATATGGTCGTTCTCCATTATGCACACGCATGTGCACGGCCAATGAAGACCGCAAGTATATGCACTTGCAGATGGGACATTCTACATTCTCGTTCTCTCTCTGAGCGTCCGGAACAAATCTTCGGTTGTGAGCACGACGCATATGGCGTGTTAAGCTTGCCATATGAATAAACCTCTCATTACAATACGTACAGGCCTTCGGTTTATCGTCATGTGTTTCTTTATGCCATGCTAACTTTTTCTTCGTGTGGAAGACCTCGCCGCAATGACAAATGTAATCCTTTAATTTCTTCTTAATATTTAAGTGATGCCGATTTTTGTGTTGTGTTAAGTTCGAATATCTGCGGAAAGTTTCATTACACAAATTACACTTAACGGGAGCATTACCAGTGTGACCGTTCATGTGCTCGTCTAGTTTTTGCTTGGTTAGGAACGCTTTGTCACAAACGGTGCATGGGAAAGGTTTGATTCCCAGATGACGTTTCATATGCAGTTTAAAATTCTGTTTACGATAGAAGTACTTACCGCATTGGCCACATTCTAGTGGGTGAACTTTAAGGTGCGCATTAAAGGCTATCACGGAAGGAAACTCCTCGTTACAAATCTGACATTTAGCATTTTCACGGATGCGCTTTATGCCATCTGCAATTTCATGAATTCTCCTATGATGCATCTGCAGTGAATTCTCGCCAGCGAAGCGACGATTGCAAATGTTACATACTACATCAGTATTCGTGGATATTCCTAATCCATCCATTTTTGAATCATTTTCTACTTTCGATAGGTTTCCACGCTGAGGAGGTTGCAATTGGTGCAAAAGAGGTTGTTGGTGATGATAAGTTTGCTGACCATGCAATCCTGGTGTAAATATGTCTTCAAATACATTCGCACGACCATCAAGCAACTTAATGTCTTTAATTTCGTGTTGTTCCGTTGAATTACCATTCATACTGGTAGAACTTGCTTCCTTATGCACTGTGGTGATATGAACTCTGCGTTCTTTAGGGCATTCGAACACTTCCACACAGTAGGTGCACTTAAACATGCGGCGCGTTGGTGTTTTTCTGTCACGATCCAAAAAAAGACTTGACGCAAAGTGGGTCGCTAATGAACGACTGTCAAGCAGTGGTACTCCCATTTCATTGTCGGAACCTTCCGATTCTTCCCAACTCTCTCGGGCCATCAGGTCGTAAGATGTCGATACTCGTGAAGATTCTTGTCCCATGTAAAGCTGCGGAGAAAAATCACGATAAATAATCCTTTTTCTAATTACTGTAGTTTCTATGCAAATTTTATATTTTGAGATAAATTAGTGTTATCAAACTTGTATTTGATGGTAGTTAAACGTAAGACTGTTTGCGTAACAGTGAAGAATATTAATGTTACATTTGCATGTTTTTATTAATTAATTTTTTTGGTTATATATCGAAGTAAATATACATTTCGTCGCATGTTTCAGCTGATTTTTCATATTATGCAAAGTAATAACCTTTAATATAATTTATTTCATTGTGACTTGCGTAATTTTGCTATCTATTATACACGTGATCAACAACCAAAGTATTTAAAAAGCATTATACTGTAAAAATATCTAAACCGCCCTAATTTGTGTCAAAGTAATAAAAGTCAATAAGCATCAAACGAATCCCTTGTCGTCAGCCGCATCGCTTCAAGCGCACGCCGATGTAAACCAAGTCGTAACGGCCTCGGCGCCATGCACTTACAAAACCCATGGGCATGTCGTTTTCCCGAAGCCCATCTACAAAGAGTTTATTATGTTACGAGTACAATGTAGTTAAACTATTCGTCGAGAGCATAAAAACCCTCGTTTTTTGAGAACGTTAGACTAATCTAGTCACAAAAACAATAACATACAAACTAATACTGATTCTGTAAAAATTATATTCATCGCGCCATAGCCTCTCAAAAAACGGAACGGAACCGCAAAATCGAACAGTCGAGCTGCGCTGAAGTGAGGACGAAATCAACTAGCTGCCATAAAAGAAGAGAGATAAGGTCAGCCACTGCCTGCCATTATATTTCTTGACTAGTCCCCCTATTCTAAGATGGTCTTTCCCCTTTTCTCAAAAAACCGAATTTCCATTGGTTCGACGACCGATGGTGGACCAGAAGAAAGTCGGCGTGTAATGAGCAAGTACGATCAAGTACAGCCCAATATGACCATTACATTGCACGGTCATTCCGCTGCCGGGACTAAGCAATTAATCACTTGAACAGCTGTATGTTATTTTTCTGTCCTGTCCTTTCATTACCGTTGGAGTTAGGTTAAGTGTGGAAGGAGAGTCTTAACCAAGGACCTTTGATGCTTTTTATAATGAAGAAAAAAAACATGATGGTTTTTCAAACTTACATGTTTACACCCCTTTGTCAGGTATATTTGTTATTTTGTAGACTGCTGTGAAATTAAATTTGTTTATATCAGGAAAAAGTGGTTTCCGAAATATTCTAACGTATAATAAAGCTTCCTTATATTTTAACTTAGGACAGTTTTTACGAATTTATGATTACGATGGAACAACATGCCGTACGCTACAATGCTTTGAAAGAGAGAGACAAGTGACCGACCTACCCCATGTCTACCTGAAACATCTCCCTGGTCAACGGCCTACGCTGAGCTATCTTCCCAAGTGCCCAACCTGTAGCCCAGACGAACAACCTGCCAATCGCCGACCTACCAACCGTACGCGAATTACCTGCAATAAATTCTATTAACTTTTTTCTTTATTACACCTTTAATTGAACCCTTTCGAAATTCAGCGAAAACCTTTCAAACTCCCCGCCGCGTATTATTTTCTCGCGCTCGTGGCGATTCAGAAGAATTTCTTTTCTAAAGAATTCTTTTTACCCAATACGGACATGTCGAACACGCCAAGTGAAAAGCAGCATAATGCTTCTAAACATACCATAAAACCTTGCGCGCTGAAGAAGCAATAGAATTAGTGTCAATTTTTGACGGACATACTATACAAGTAGAAGAATTTTCTATTATATGTTTGAATGGAAGTGAGTTCAACAATTCAACAATTTGAGAAACGGATTTTAAAACAAAAACACTCCCAAGGAAGCGTCTCATTGACGGATTATCATACGAAATCATGCTTGAATTACAGGTACATAAATGTAAAATGCTGAGCCAGCATGCTCTGTATATTAGACATAAAATGCGAAGTTATTCTTTTGAAGTAGTAAAGTTTGACGGTTCATATGCCACTTCTAAACACATGAAGAGCACGTGCAACGCAAACGATATGCAGTTCCTTAAGAACACATAATTTTTCCTAAGTGCAGAGTGAGTATAACACAAACAAAAACTCTTTGAAACCGCCCGCGAGTGACCGTAATACAAATTGGAAACGTAGACGGAAAAACATCGCACGATGCAACGATGACATGTTTCCCACATGGCCACGGAACACAAAGCTTCGGTGTTTCATCGAAAAACGGACGGTCTGAAGTAGGAAGTGTCGCAAAGAATATTTATGTAATTTTTGTTAGAATAAAATTGTTACTAACTACCTTATTAAACAAGTGTTTAAACATTTTCAAAATGTCATGCAATTAAGTATCCATCGTTGACCAAAGGTTGGTAGCAAATTTTAAAAAAGTAACAACTTTAAAATAATGTAAAATAAAAACTTTAAAATAAAGTAAAATTTAAAATAATAATAATGTTTAAAACGTTACAAACGATTAATGATAAACCTAAAACATTAAACATATGAACGAATGAAATTTTCCCTTTGTAGGGAAAGGTTTAAAACGTAAAAGTTTTAAAGTTTAAAGCAAATTGTAAGTATTTAAAACACACTGCTGCACTAAGTGGAGGGAAATACTCTGCCCATTTTTAGGCTCTCTGAGAAGCGCAGCTAAGGCCTCGCTGCGCTATTTCTCCCTCCTCTAGGGCCCCATGGCCCTATGAAATGAACCAAGTTTCCGGTAGGAAACTGTAATTGGAAAAAACGACATTTCCCTCCACTACAGGAAATTGGGCGACTACCGCCCACAAACCGCGGTTTTAAAAGAGCGCACAAGCGTGATTTTTTTGTCATTTATCTTTTAGCCATTATTTTTAATCTTTTAGTCTTTCTTTTTTATCTTTTAAGTCTTTCTGTTTTATATTTTTAGATTTTTCTAATAAAAAATATATACATACTTTATATATACTTTAATTATATACTTATATATACTTTAACTTATATATACTTATATATATTTATTATAAATACATGTCTTATATGTACAATACACTTTTATATTATACATACAATGTCTTATATATTTATTATATATATATGTCTTATATATACTTTAATTTTTCAGCTCTTTTTAATTTTTAAGTTTAATTTTTATTGATTTTAAATCCTTAACTTGAACAATTGTGTCAATTTGTATTTGTATTTGTGTTTGTATTTGTATTTGTAATTGGATTCCTCTCATTTAAGTATTTTAAATAAAGTTAACTAAGTTAAATAGTTGTTGTGCTAATTTGGTTTCCCCACACAATAAGACGGATTTATGAGAATTTTGCCTGCAGTCTTGGAAGAGGTTATGAGTGAATATTATTTTATTTAATAGATTTCTTTTCTTTTTGTGTTGACCGTAACTTTTCGATGTCCCATATCGCGAAATGTCGATAAGTAAACTATGTAACTCGTTGTTTGGGCTAATTGAAGTGACCATACGCGTTCGCGAGATAAAATATAGCGAATCGCGATTTTTCCACATATGCGATGAGGTTTATGCTTTCTGGCTAGATCTCAACGTTTTATACACATAATCGCATCAGGTTAATGCCTTCTTGCTACAACTGATCGCGAGTTACACGGATCTGTTACGATTATTTTGCCAATTTAAGGTATGGGGCTCGATTCTGAGGTCACTTCCGTCAGTTTTACTGAACAACGGGGCAAAAATATATTTTAAAAATGCACGTGGTAATTTAACATCAAATCTCGATTTTGCTTACTCTGTGAACCCGTCTGCGGAAGTTAAAGCAATCATAACATTATGGCGTGTTTCTCTTTTCTTTCTCGGGCAATTTTTATATCATATTGTCTTTGTTTGTATTAATAATAATCTTCAATTGGTTAAGCCATCAGGACTTCATTGATTGTTTTCTTACATTTCCTTAGCCTGTCCTTGCGTACGCAAAATAGGGCAATATTTTGTTCAGGGCATTAATTCGGAAACGAGTTAATGTCCTTGTCACGACAACAGACTCAGGGCACCG